>MINK01171845.1:12764-58039 GCA_001735545.1 Phormia regina
TTTTTTTTTTTTTTTTTTTTTTTTTGTTCATTTATTCTTTTTTCTATAAAGTTAAAGTTTTCATTCAGCAACAACATTTCAATATTGTTTGAAAGTTGTCAAAGAAGAAGATGATATTTTTTTTATACAACTAGATTTATTTCTAGATAAATTTAATGACTGGAAAAAACAAATTATGTTGAATAAAGTAAAAGTTATAATAAAATTCGATTTTAATAAAACTTTATTTTTGGCTTTCTTTTAAATGTTAAGATATGCAACCGTTAAATTTCCGTATTTGATATAAATTAAAAAAATAAGACTTTATTTGCATTTATATTTTTATAAAATACTTCTATTTATTGTTTTTTTTTTTCGTGGTTTTATTATATCATTTGGTATTATTATTTTATTGTTATCATGATTTGAATTAGTTTTTATTTTTAATCTTTTGTATGGCGTTTAAATAAATCAAAATTTTAATAATGCGTACCGTTTTGCTTCCGGTTTCGTGTGAAGTTTTATGTTTTAATTTTTTTTCGTTTTGATGTTTTCATCTTCTTCAATGATATTTTTCTTATACGAAATGCCCACATTTTTCACTTTTCTTTACAACAGGTTGGTCAACTATTGGTTTTATAGTTTTGTCTATTATTTTGGGGTGATTTTAGTATTTTTTCGTTGAATATTTTCTTTAGCCAGTTGTGTAAAAGTATAAAATCTTATATATACCATCATTTAGATAATCCGAAAAACCCGTTATTTTCAATAAAAAATTAGTTTTTAATTTCATTATAAAATAAATTTTCTATTGAAAAACGAATATTGTTTTAAATATCAAATTATTACTACCAACAAAAAAAAATTACACATTTATTCTACACAATATTGATGTTTACAGTCCGAAAGAATGCACTTCAATTTTAGGTAAATTTTTACATTTATTTTCAATTGCTGAACCCCGAAAACCCAACAATATAATTTTTTATCGAACACCGTAGACAATGTTTTAAACATTTTAATAATTCTTCAATTGAGTTTTAATTCTTTTCAATCTCTGTCTACATTCATATTTTTATATCCACATTAGAGTACAAATAAATAACAAAAATAAAGAGTTGAAAGACATTAAATAAAAAGAAAAAGTTTTCTTTTCTTTTTTTCTGTTGTGGTGAATTTTGTGTAATTTGATTTGGTAATTCCAAAAAACACATAATCTTTTTAATTCTACAGCAACAAAAAATAAAAGAATACATAAAGAAAAAGAAATTTAAAGAAAGCAAAAAAAAAGTATTTTCATTTTAATAGACATTATTTAACCATGACCCATAAAATTAAAGTTGATGGGAAGTTCTTAAGCAGATTAATTTATATATTTATAAAAAAAAAATAATAATAATTTTAAAAGTTGAGAAAAACCACAGGAAAGTTATAAGGAATTATGATTAATTTTTTTTTTTTTTAATTTCAACAGAAATGTTTAATTTGTGTCTGATTTTTAGGTACATAATTTATATCCTATTCAAACTGGTACATTACGTACAATATACTATTTTGAATAGATCGGAAAAAAAAAAACTCAATAATATAAATTTTATTTATGATTTATAATTAAAAAGAAAATCTTATTATTACTGTAAAAAATCTATGACCGGCCTTAAATGTCAATTATGTTCTTGCTATAGAGTATCAGCAGCTACTGTTGCCTCTAAACAAATCTCCGTTTTGTTGATATTTCATCTAAGATTGTATGCATTTGAAAGCAACTTCTTCAATATTAAATTTCTCCAGATTTTTGTTCATGACTTTGTAAAATGTTTGCTATTTTGCTATTTTCCATAAGACCACAACGAAGAACGAGTTGTATAAATGACGATGGGGTGAGTTACTAACTATTGAGCAGCACATGTTTTTTTTTTTCTTTTTAAGTCTTTTACAAAAACAACAAAAGTGTGAGTTTGTATTAAAAGTCTTAAAAGTTTGTTTGTACAATTGTCTAGTAGTTTGGCTAGTGCCACTTAAAAGAACCGGTTAAAATTGACTGGCTATTTGGTTGTAAGAAAATAATAATAATAATAATCAGTAGCCAAAGTCAACCAACCACCAGCCTTATAATATTTAGCCGGCAGTTATTATGCAGTCATACTTATACATTTTTTTTATATGTTTTATGCAAAATTGAACGAACGGAGCGAATAGTATTAAATCAATGTATAAATTTCCCTTTCTACAGAAAGGAGCAACAAATTTTACTTTTTATTAAACAAGATTTTCGCTAATATCACAAAAATGCAGTTTCCAGCAGGAAATCTTCTGCTTTTTATTAGACATTTAAATTAAGCTTGAGTTTAACATCATTAAGTTATTAACAATAAATGAGCTTAAGACCTTCAAGCACTTAACAGCTTAACGGTTAAAAATCATTGTTAATTAAATAAAACAAAAAGCTGACTTGGGTGATTCTTTTAATAATTTTGATGGATTTTTATTTGAATGAATGAACACAAAATAAAACACACAGAAAACAGTTAAATATTTTTATTTTTAAAAATATGATTAAGGTCATTTGCATAATAGATTTATAGAGACTTAAAATAAAAATAAAAATACCTTTTAGTGCATTTTGATTGTTAAACAGAATGTAACGGTTTTCTTTTTATTTTTTTTTTATAAATATCGAATAGAAAAACAAATTAAGAGCAACCAATGTTTCTTTATTTGTCTAAGATTTCTTTCAGCCTTATGAAATATTTGTGTCAATATTTTTTGAATATATAATTTTTTGTTTCAAACAATATACTCTTTTCAATAAGATTTTTTATTTGAATGTTAATATAAATGTAAGAAAAGAAAGAAAGAAATATATTTTTAACTAAATAAAACAATAATGAATACTTATTAACTATAATCAGCTGATAATTTTTAGAGCACAACCATTTTGATTGATCTACATTTATGTAGATATTTAAATGAAAATACATACATGTATCTTCATTTAAATGTATATTTTTTTATTTTATTTTCTTGCTTTCGGTTAAATTTATGCATAACAGATTTTTATCTACAATTTTGTTAGAAAATATTTCTTACCATCTAAAATACAAACATATTTTTCTTATTGTTTTGTAGTTTTTTTTTTAGAAAGTATAAACAAAAGAAAAAAATAACTCTTTATTCCAAGCCATATGTTTACAGTAGGGATGCCAATTCCGAATTTTCAATATTGGGACTTATTGCCATAAAGACCATAAAAAAAGTAACTTAAGTTAATACAGAACATAAAAATATTTACAGAAATTTTCAAATTTATTTTAAAAATTGATTTCATAGATAAGAACTTTATGTTTTGCTTTTTAAAATACAAATTGATTTCTGAAAATTTATATATTCCTACAAACATTTGGAAGATATCTTCCTAGAGGATATTTACGCAATATCTTCTTTTTATTATTTTGAAGAAAATCATCAGAGCATATACATAATATTAAATTTTTATCATTTTATATAAAATTATGAAACAAATACAAATTGTTATTTTTGATATTTAAAAAATAAAATTTATTATAAAATTATCGCCCTTTTTCAGTAAAGTGATAATATTAACGCAATACAAACATTTTTTTCATTTTTCTATATTATTTAGAAATTTAAGAAATATTGGAAATTATATGTCTCTTATCTAAAAAGATGTATCTTATGTGAGCATGGAAATTTAATATGTGACGCTATATACAAGATTGGCATTATTATTATTATTATTACAGATTTTTTCAGCAATAATATTTTTATTATAATTACATTTTTCGGAAGATTAATAAGTTTTTCTTCCAAGCAATAGGAATTCGAATCACTTTCGTATTATTTGCTTGTAGGGATGTATACAAAATTTATTTTATCTTACATTTAAAATGTGTTTCATATGAAAAATAAAACCCGAAATGCCGAAAAATCCCAGGATCCCGGGAAATTAAAAAAATCTTAAATCCTGGGATTTACAAAAACCAGTAACGTTTGACATCCCTAGTTTACAGTTAGTAGATTCAAACTATAAACAAACTTGACTTTATTCAATGTTAATTTTTTTTCAATGAACTTTAAGATTTTTTATTTTTTCTCATAACAAATTAAGTTCAAGTACAGTTCAACGTTATTAAAGATTTAAACAAATTAAAAACATAAAGTAATTAAGAAAAGTATTTACTTTATTAAGGTTCGAGCTAGAAATAATTATCACAAGTGATTACCGAAAAATGTTAACAATAAAAAAAAACATAAATTTAAATATTTTGAGCCACCTCTAAATTTTGTCCAATCAAACTAAAATTTTGTATTATATGGTTTTTTTGGGTTAAAATTTCTAGGGGGTGAGACTGAAAATTTAAATACCTTTATTTTTTTCAATACATATATGTACATATATAATAATTATTACCCAAATCTCGTATTCGTTTATTATTCCAAATTCGTTTAGTTAAACATTTTTTATATTTTCTTGATTTCTTCACAAATTGACTGAGAGGACGAAAATGTCGTTTAAGGTGCGTTCACCTCATGCAAATATTTGCTACAATCAAAGTGAGCATAGGAAAACGATTTTAAGTTATTTAATAATTTTGCAGATATCTTTTATTGATTAAAAACAATTAATTCATTTTTAAATAAATCAGTATGACATTAAACAATATAATTTAATGGGTTTTATTTCATTCAAAATTCATTTTAGTTTCTGTCTTATGTGAACCCATTTTTTATGAAGCTTCAGTAATTTTTGTTTTAATTTAAAAAATTTAAACGTTTTTTTTTTTTTATTTTCAATTAATTTTTGTTTAGTTTTTAATTTAAAAAGTTAAAAGCCTAATTAACTAAAATAAAAATATGTATGTATGTATGTATGTATTTGCATGTTTCTTCATCTTTTAAATGAACAAACACAGGGGCATTGCCTTGATATCTTTTTATAAATAAACATTTTCTCTCATCTTTTCAAAAAATGTTGTATACAATTAATTAAATGAAAAAATTACAATTATTTTGTGTAAATGTTTTCATAATCATGTTAATAAATTGTTACCTTTTGGTGTTAATAATAATAAAGAAAAAACACACTTTTGCTTTCATATTTTGGATATTACATTTTAAAGATAATTTATTAATATTTTTTTTGTAAATATAAAAAAATACCACAGTTTTATTTAATAAAAAAAAACGACTTGTTGTCAAAAAAATTCAATCAAGTGTCAAATCAAATTACAACAATACCCTCCAAAACTAACGGTAGTTAAACTCTCACATTTTTAACAAGAAAAAAAAATATATAAACAACACAAAAAGAAAGATGAGTTTTCTTAAAAAAAAAAAAATGAAGAGCCCACACATGCAACTCTTACTTGATTTAATACAGATGACATCTACAAGATTACATACCAAGTCATCATGAGAGCTCATGGAGTCCGAAGAGTGAGTGATTGTTTGAAACAGTGTTGCCGATTTCTGGGTAATTATCCAGATAAATTCCGTGGATAATAAAATTTCCGTGTAATATCAATGGAACTTAATTTCATAAATAAGTATATTAACAAAATTGTAAATTAATAAAATTGCTCCAATTTAGTGATTTAAGACTGTAGAAATGAGAAAATTAATTTCAAAAACAGTAAGGCTAGTATTCTATTATTCTATTCCAGTAGTATTCTATTCCAAGAGGTACAGAATAAAATGTTTAATATGTGATTTTTATGATTTATAGCAAATACTTCCAAAAGAGAAATTTAAACACTCCTATGACTGTATGTATTTTTTAGCAGGGAAAAGGTAAATTTCTAAGAAGATTAAAATTTCAATTGCATAAATAAGTAAATCAATAACATAAACCAGAGGTTCCCACAAAATCTTGCTTCGCGACCCCTTTTTGACACTGCAATGGAATAGCGACCCACTACAAATTTTAAAATCAGATAAAATTATTAAAAAATAATGTTAAAATTTATGAAATTATTAGAATGCAGTTTAGGAATTTAATAATATGTTGTTAAAAGTTTTCAATCAAAATCTAAGGACTTTGATAAAATTTAGATTTTTTAATCGAAAATGTGATCATATAGACTATGTAAAGATCACAATGATGTATTTGAATCAGTTTTTACATTTTTTTGTTGCTGTTTTTTTATTTAAAAAAATCAAAAATATGTTATTTCTCTTCTCTGTTATAAATATGTTTTTCCATTTTTAAATAGTTTCAGGTTTAAATTGGAAAATTTATTTAAACTTTTTACACAATATGTTTATTAAAAAATTGTATGTCTTTCGGGACCCCTTATTGACATAAATATTTAATTTATGAAAAAGAAAATTCAACAAATTTTGGATAATTTAAAGGTTTTCTTTGTGTCTTATGAACAATCGACTCCGGCAACACTGAACCAAAGAGACGAGAGTGGTATGTTTGATAGTTATTAGTGTTGAATTATTGGAAAAAAGTGCAGTTAATATGTTTATTTGTTTACATTTTTTCTTTTTTTTTTTGTATGAATGTAACCGAGAGAAAAAAAATGTATTAAAAATGAAAATAATAGTTGTAATAATAGCTATTGTTTGCTAATTTTTTTTCTGTGGCCGTTATATATAAACTAAATTATAACTTTTTATGTTTTGTACAGAGAGTTTTCATTAATAACTTTTCATAAATTTCACTTTCTTTTTTTTTCTTTGATTTGCTTTAAAAATATTATGATTTTTTTAAGAAATTGCAATTTTATTATATTTCTTTCATTTCAAATATAAATAAAACATAAACAAAAATGATGTAAGTTTTTATTTTTTTATATATAATTAGCAGCACGTTTAGAAATTTTTAAATTTCTTTATGTTTTGCTAAGAACCACCTGAGGATATTTTTTTTTATTTTAGATCAATAATCATTAAACATAATTTGTGGTTTCTTGGGTATTAAATGAAAAGTTCAATGATCTTTTAAAATTATTTAATATGTAACTAAATATAAACAAATTTATTTTTTAAATTTCCAATTTTCAAATTGGAAACTTAAAATAAGTAATATTTTAATTTGACAAAAAGAAATAAAATATGCAAGTTAAGTTTAAATTTTTATTATATTAAAAATTTGGTCTCGTTTTATAAGAGCTTATTTTAGCATTTTAATGTACTTATGTTTGCATATTTTGCTCTTTGCAATATAGTTGACATAAAAATCTTTATTTTTAAATTTAATTCGATTCTGAAGTATATATTATAAAAATGTCGATATATTTAGAAAAAGGAACATTTGGAAAAATAGGTGTAGAGAACAACAAAAATCAGTTTAATATAATTTTTTGATTTTTAATTGTTATTGAATGGAAATATTTCCTCTCACTTTAATATTTCAACTTAATTAAATGTCAATGTTAAGAAAATTGCGTTAACTTTCAAAGTTAATTAATGCAAAAATTAGTCATTACCTTAAAACAATAAATGTTTTAAATTAACTCAAACATTTTAGTATATATTCTAATATTATTTCTTTATAGCCTTATATAAATTTGAAAGTTAAAATAAAAATATAAAAATTTGCTATCGCTATCTTATCATTGGCAATTGTATAAGATAACAATTGGTAACAAATTATTAATGGTTTTCGTTGAAGTATGTATTTTTTATCTACAGCAAAACAAAACGAAAAAAAAAGAAAGAACGGGGATTTATTATTTGGCTTATACAAACCACATACCAGTATTTTTATAGCTAAAAAAATAAAAATTGCAATAGCAATATCAATATTATTTGCTAAAATACAAACCAACAACAACAAATTTCATTACAAAAACTTTTGATACAATTCCCAAGAATAAAAACATAAATAACTTTATTTCATACAAGTAATTACTTTTAAATAAATAACATACACTCACAGCAAATACATAGTTAGAGAGTGACAAAGTAACAATACTTTTTGTTTTCTTTATATATACTTGGCATCTCTTTTATATGAATTTTTTAAAGGTGTTTTTTTGTTTTTTGTTATGTTTTTTTTTCTATAATGATATTTTCAACAAAAATACTTGTTATCTAGTGGCAACATACTCATCAATCTAATAATTAATAAATAATTTACGCCATTTAAGTTTCAATTGTTGTTTAAATGACATGATGTTGACTTTAATTATAGAAAAAAAAAAGATACAAACTTTTTCATGTTTTTATTGATAAGAAATTGTGATGAATAAATAGGTGGCTAAATATTAAAAAAATCGAACAGAAATGAGGCAATAATTATGTTATATTTATAAATTAAAAAAAGGGAGAGTCTTAATTGAAATATTGGGAATATAAATGACTTCATTTTCAAATTTAATTTGAAGCAATAATTTCCTAACAAAATCGATTACTTTTCTTTTTAACATAAATCATTTGGGAAAAATGTGATTAACACGCATTTATTAATGTCCTAACATCATAATAATATTTCGTATACAAAGCAAAAAAAAACACAGTTTGACGAATTTGATATTCATCGGTGATTTTACATTTCAATATAAAATTATCCAGACTATTGTTTGTTTTTTGTTAAAGAAAAAATTGCATAAAAATGTAATAAAAAACGTTTGTAAAATAAAATAAAACAAACATAAATGATCACAAAAGATCGTTAATACCTTTAAGAGACCATTGCATCATGTTTCAATATCACACGAATAGAAAAGTGTGTTATGAACAAAAAATGGGTGCCTAATGCGGTCGTCCATTAACAGTGTACATATATATAAAGTATTAACTGTAGCATCATTAGTGAATAGTTTAACATTTTTTTTCTTGTTTTATACTTTTATTTATAACATTTGCCGTTAACTTTGAAATTAGTATCATTAACAATGTTTTTATAAATATTTGTTATACTAGTACGCTACTACATGTTTTAAAAGATATTTTAGTTTTACACGCTACAAAATCTCTTTTATCAATGAAATTTCAATGAAGATATAAATTATTAGTTTCTCATTGTTCGTTTTCTATAATTAGCAAGCTGATATGTCAGATGAAATTTATAAAAATCATCAAAATCGTCAATTTACTTTTCGAAAATCTTAAAAAAAATTTCATGAAATTCGACACACAGGTAGTACCGGTCCCGATGGTCGTTATAGGCTAAGTAAGATCGCGATTGGGTGTCACGTTCATATTTTGTCCCACTTTTTTAAAATTCCAATTTTCGCGAAATTTGTGCCACATACTGTAGCAGTGAAGGTGTGAAGGTTATATGTTATGTAAGAATTACGTTGGATGTAACGCCCATATTTTACGCCCTCTTTTTTAAGTAAATAAATAAAACCAGTAAGAAAGAGATAGTCGGTCAGAATCTACCATATGTTATACTGCTGGATTTATATACGTTAAAGTGATTTTCGAAAGATAGGTTTATATGAAAATTTAGAGAAATTTTAAAAAATTTTTAAATTTATATTTAAAATTGCGACCAGTATTTTATTTTATATAGACAGCCAACTATAAGGATGGACATCATCACGATCATATAATATCCCAACTACCTATGTTTGTGCAGTGTAGAAACATTTGGCAGCCGTTCATGTCGTTTGTTTTTTATTTATTTATGTTCTGCAATTTAAAAAATATTTGTTAAATTATTTTTTCTAATAACAAAAAAAAAAAAATTATAAAATATTTATTTTTAGCTGCAAAAAATGTTTAACACTTATTTTCTTTTCTTATAATATTTGTTTTCTTTTCTTTTTTTGTTTTAATTCAATTACTACTCTTTTTGTTTCGCTTTCAATTTATTATTATTTTTTTTGTGGAAAAATAATTAACACTTTTTTACAAGACTCGAATGTATGATGTGTGGTGTTAATAGTCTCATAGTTAGTTGTACATAATAAATCTTTTCCTCAATTAAATTTCGTAAGCATAAGTGTACACAGAGGAAATATGTGACCAAGAAAAAAATATTTACCCTTAAATTTCTCTGATTTGCTATAAATAGAAATTTACAAAAAAATATTTTAAAATTTCAAATTATCATTTTATCAAAAGAATTGTTGTGTTTATTTGTGTTTAAATAAATTTGCAAATTATAAATTTTGCATAATATTGTTTAAATTTAAAATAATTTAAAAATATCTTTTATTTCTTATTTCTTGCTGTGTATTTTGTTTTTATGTATTCATAGTTGGAAAAGTGTAACAAATAGTTTTAGTCATGTTAATTATTTTTAATAAAATGTTTCCTTTAATTAATGCTCTACTATAAACAATTAAAACAAAATTCAAATTTGTTATGCTTTTTACATGAAAATCTTTTTAAAAAAAATAAAAAATAAATCTATTATAAAATTAATTGCAGGCGTTAACAGTAACAAGATAAATCTAAAAATAAAACATTATGTATTTGCAAAGATAAAATAATGAAATAATTTGTAAAAATTAAAGACATTTTATAAAATTAACTAAATTGAACATTAAGAAAAAATAGTTGTTCATAATTCAGTTTTGTGCTTTTGGAACTTGATTTTTTTTTTAAATTTCAAATATGTATATTGAAATAATAGGTTTGAACTACATTAAATCTTAAAACTTATTGTATTATTTAAAATAAATTTATATTGTAATGTAAACATTCTGTAAACAAATTCAAACAAATATTGAAACTGTCATTTTAAAATTGAGGATATTTTCTCAATTGTTTTGTTCCTCTATTTAATTTTGAACTTGAATAATTTTACAAAATAATAATTTATAAAACAAATAGAAATTATTCCACCTGTTGATTACTTTTTTTCCTTCTTATCTATATTTTTTGTGTTAATATTTGTTTAACACAAACGTTATGACTTTATATTTTCAATTTCAAAGTCAATTCTAAAACAGTTTCTTTTATATTCTTTTTAAATTCATTACAAAACTGTTTAAAAATGTATAAATGTTTTTTTTTTGTCTATTTGTTTATGTTTTTCTATAGCTTTTCTTGTTTCTTAACATTTTGTTAATTAATATTTCTTAACGATTTTTCCCCTCAGTCTGGTTTAGTGGTATTTCACTTACTTGTTCCAAGTATTTTTATCATTATATTAGAATTAATTTTGTGTTTAAGATTAAACTGTGATTACCCTAAATGCATTGTTAAAGTAACCAAACAAGCGTATGTTTGACTTTTTTATGTCGTTATTTCCTTTAGATTTCTGTTTAAGCCATGTTACTTACTTACACTCAGGGTAATAATGACAATGATCACAGGCTGGCAATGATAATGTTGATGTTGTTGCGATGCTTTTTTCTTTCTTTAGAAAAGAAAAATGTTGTAAAGTTGTATTTGTATTCTTGCCTAAGAGTTTCTTACGAAAGAAGTGTCATCTGGAAAGAAAATTGTAGTTGCGTGTTGCATGTACATATTTGTAATTGAATCTAAACAATTCTTAGTACAGAAACCAAAACAAGATAAAATACAGCTCAAGCATAGAACAAAAAATAGCAGCATTTGTAGTTCAAAGACCTTCTCAATAAAACATAAACAACAAAAGAGAGTAAATCTTTGAAAATATTAGGAAAATATATTTAACAAATTACAATATAACTTTATTTAATCTAATAAGATTAGAAGGAAATTTAAAAATTAGAACTTAGTTCAAATAAAACTAAGGTGAAAACTTTAAGTATTTAAGTCACATTAGAAAAATATTTAATTTTATTAAATATTTGTCTAATGTGACTTGTCTTTTAGAATGGAATAAAATGCAAATAAAACAAAAGATAAGAATGTGAGAATTAAATTCTATAACCCGTCTTAAATTCCCACATTTATCTTGATTTAAGAAACGAGTACAATAATAATAAAAAACAAAAGCTTAATTTAAACTAATTTTTATAATATATTTAACCAAGCGTTTTGTCATACCTGAAGATCATCTTAAAGATACCAACATGCAACCTAGACGTACTTTTTTTATATTATTTCAAGCTGGTTTTTGTCAAGAATGTTTTTGCAATTTTCGCTTACATAAAATACGGAAGTTTATTGAGTTAAGATAATCCATTCTGTGGTATTATTGAAATGTTTATTTTGCAACTTACAACTTGCCACGAAAGTAAGTGGCAAGATAGTTTTATTACAAGCATTTTTAACATTAACATCTTACGTTTGTAAATTTGTATCTTAAATGTAAAACAACTATTGAAGTTTTTAAAGGCGGGTAAATGACAGTAGAAAAATAAATTGTTAGAAAAATAGTGCATAAAATTAGCTGCAGAAATATATCAATAAATAGAAGGAGTAAAAATGTTGAATTATACTAAGGAATATATTAATATTTTAGTTTTGTCCATTGTCCTCCCTTCAAACAAGTTTTTGTAAATATTTTTACGCCACAAATGCAACATAATTACTTTGCATGTAAAAATAAGTTATCAATAAAAATTTCAGGAAGCATTTTACTTAACAATTAAAGCATTTTTCTATAACAAATATGTATGATTTTTTTTTGCCATTATTATGTAAAAATAATTATGAATTTCAAACGGTTTAGCAAATATGTACCGACAAAATGAATCATTTTGATTTGCAAATTGTCTATGTGTGTGAGTGTGGTGGGGAATTATAAATGTCTATATTAATTTTTCGTTTTGATAAGATAATGATTTATTGCATTACTTTGGCTATAATTAAATTTCTGTTGACAAAATTAGTATTCCATCATAGTCTTTAAATTTTATTTTATTGTCTTATATAAAAAAAATATATATAAATTATTAAATTAAACTAATTTAATAAATTAAGGTCACGTTAAACGTTTATTCTAGTATTTATAATGTTTTATTTTCCATTATTAATGTTTTTCACTTAAGGCCAAACCTATACCGATTACACTCTTAAATTTCTCACATACTCTATTTTTTTTTACTATTGTTCAATGTTGGTCTAAAGCAGGGCTGGGAAATTGTATTGATATAAATTAAATAAAGTTCTATTTATTGTGATTTTTATTTTCTACTAAATGACAATTGAATTTTAGTGCTTCAAAGATATTGAATCGTATTTCTAAAGATTTGTATCAATGATTTTATTATACATTTTTGAAATATATTTGAAAAACTGCTTGAAAATATTCTAAAAACAAAGTACCATAGTTATTTCGATTTTTTCAAATAGTACCTTTTTACTAGCTTGACCATCTCTGTTATAAACTTAAGATAATCATTTGTTTTATCACCTTTCAACGTTAAATAGTTTATTTATTTGTAAAGTTTTTTTCATTCTAGTGGCTTTTTTAAGTGGTTGGTGGTCATTTATTTCTTGAGACATTTAAACACGATTAAAACGAACGTTGGTCGAAAAAAAAAATCACTAAATAAATAAAAATATTTCATTCAAGTTAATTGGAAAATCATTAAGACAAGAGAAAGATATACATACACAAATACGTAAACACAAACAATAAATTAAGTTGTTGCAAAAAGTTTATAAATATATTTACGAAAAATATTTAATAAATTAAATCGTTTTGTGTTGGTTCTGTTAGATCATCATCGTCTTCGTCATTATCATTATGTCAGTGATTTGCAAAAGAAAATTATGTGAAATATTTATTTGTTGCCTGCATATTATGTTTGTATTTTACACACACTTACACAGATTGATTCTAGTCTTCTGGGTAAATATAAACAATTTATAATCTATTTAAAATTTATATTTTAATGTTTAACAGGAAATTTAATGGAAATTGTATTTTAAGAAAACTAAAATGATGTAATATGTATTTAAAAGGTTTTTCTGGTGTCTTTTGGAAGGGGGTGGGTGTTATTAATCAATTAGAAGAAAGGAATATTTTTTCAATTTAATTGATGTAAAATAATTAAATAAATTGATTTAAAAAGTGTTCACCATTTAATGTGCATTTTGAACTGTTTATGAAATGAACTTTGAATTGTGATAAAATTTAAAATCTTATCAAAATGTTGAAAATGCATTAAGCAAAATTTATAGCATATGGTAAGGGATACAATTTGTATTAAAATTAATAAAATCGGTCATTTATGTATTTTTCTAAATAAATTCTAGTTAGAGAAAATAAAGCAACTATAAAACTAAATAAACACTTTTTATCATAATTAGTTCATAATTCTATAACTTTTCCCCAACACCTGATGTTGATGAGGAAAAAAAAAAGATATACAAAATTTCATTGTTGCTGCCGCCGTTGTTGCTGTTTTAAGTAATTTTAACCTCTAGATGTAAAATAAAAATACGTGCTGTTTGACTGAAACAAATCTTAAAACATTTCTTTATTATATCTTTTTTCTTTTCTTGTGTTCAAGTTTTGCCAGCAAAATAATTATTTATTAATATTTCACGTTTTTAGTTTAAAACAATGCAATATTAAAGTGAAAAAAAACTGAACTGAATTAGACTAGAAGAAATAGCAAATCGTAAACAAAATACTGAATCAAAAACCATTTAGAATATGATGATGATGATGAAGATGAGGAAGCGTGAGGTTTGATTATTCAGTTAAAATAATATTCTACTTACATGAGTATATAAAATTCAACATAAGACATTGGCATATGATTTGCATATGCTTAACAAAAGCAATAATAACAATAACAACAAAAACTTTGAAAAAAAAAACAACAACTAAAAAATAAAGCGTGATGGTAATTGTTTCATGAATGTTATGAAGAGAACCGCTCAAAACAACAAATTGTTTTAGAAAATCTAGAAAAAACAAAAATTATTTATCGAACGTTGATAGTATGAGGCAATACTTTAAGATACTGATATATTAAAGCACCCTACACTACAGTAAAGAAATAAATGAAGTGTATTATGCAGGCAGTTGTTTTGAAATCTAGATTTAAGATTTCCTGTTAAAATAGGAAATGAGGCGAACAAAACTTTTTTGAATATCTTGCTATGAAAACTTAATTTTTTTGTACATTCAGATTATTTATTTGTTAAAAATTTTATTTGTGTACATATAATATAAGATCATTACCAGGTATTGTAGTAAATAATATATTACTCTTTATTTAAAACCAACTTTTCATAAGATTTATTAATTTATTAATATATCCTTGCAGATTTTACAGAGTCTCTTACAAATATTATAATTGTTAAGATTTCCTTTATCACGAAAGTAGGGTATTTCATTTTTCAAACTTTACACAATGTAAATACTGTAAAAAATTTAACTTAAAACATGATTTGCAAAAATTTCTTAAGTTTTTTTTTTTTTATTTCCAACAAATGATGAGAAACAAAACAAAAATGTTAAGATTTCTTTTCATTTTCGGGTCAGTGAAGACAATAACAGCACAATTCATAAAAAAAAAACTTAAAATAAAATTTACAAAAAAATGATCTACAAATGAAATCATTAACAAAACTTTTAACACATTAAACAAAAAATTAAACTTTAAATTTCACATTGTTTTGGTTTTCTTTCGCTAATTTGTATAAACAATTTTTCGAAAGTCTAAAATGTAAATAAGAAAAAAATTCTTATAATTTTTCAACTATTAGTTTGTTTGATTGTCTGCTTTTTATTTATAATGAGGAGATTGTTAAAATGTTAATCGGCTCAATTAAATTGTTAATCAAACGGTAATAAAAAAATTGTTGTATCAAGTAGTTTTCTATGTTTCTGGGTTAACTTGCAATTTTCTTGAATTGAATTGATTTAGTTTTTCTATAATTGTTTATTAGTTTTTTTTTAACATCATTTCCTAGATATTCATATAAATTATAAATGACATAATAATATATAAACATTAATATGTACATATGTAGTAATGTAATAATATCAAATTAACATTATAATAAGTTTTAAATAAATGTAAACACAGACAGACAGGCAGGCAATCACTCACTCACACGGTTTTGTTGTGCGTTTAAACCACAGTAACCTCAGTTTTATTTCTATAGAGATCATTTATTTTTTATGTTTATTTTGTATATTTTTAGTTGTTACTTTTATTTACAAAACTCAAAACTAAAAAAAAACCTTTAAAATGTTATAATACGTGTTGGAAATTTTTAATTAAGCCCCCAACCCCTGCCTACTAATGGGTGTTGTGTTTGTTTCAGATTCGATTGTTAAACAAAAACATAAATTTTTGCTAACAATTTCATAATTTGTTTTAAACAAAAAATATTCACACAGTCTTAATTAAGGTTTTTTGTTTTAAATGCGTGCATTTTTTGTTAAACTATTCTGTTAAAGCAAAAATTGCTTAAACTAATTTACAATCTAAAAAATACATAATAATAAACAAAACATAGACAAATAAATCTTTTTAGATTAACTATGAGTGCTTAATGCATAAAGACCCTTTTATTAAAAAAAAAAAAGAAATACTTTAAAGCTCTATAAAACTATATAAGTTTTTAACTTAACTTATAACTCATTCCAATGTTATTAATAATTGCCAGCTGTGTTCGAACGCCCACCCAGGTCTGGTTAATTTTTATATTTTTTTATTTGGTTAAACCAGAAAAAGGGTTTCTTTTAATTTTTTTTTTTATTTTGTGGGTTTCACCACTTATCACGTGCTTAAAAACCAGTTTTTTTAAGCCATAAAACTAAATGAAATTCTTAAATTTAAAATAAAATACTTACGTATATACACATACATGAGACCATTTTACTTACATTAATAAGCCAAAGAGATTGACATATTTTTTTTTTGCTGGTGTAAAAAATAAGCAAAATGATCACTTGAGTGGCAACATAAAACCCGCATTATTTGGTTGGTTTAGTTAAACGAAATAAGAAAGAAAAAAAAAATCACAAATGAAACGATATATAAAACAAAATAAAAATTTAAAAAAATGCAACATTTTATGGTGAGACAAAGGCAAACATTACATGACGGTAAAACCTGGATAAAAGGCATAAAAAGGTTTATTATTTAAAAATTATACTAAAGGTTTAAACGTTTGTATATATAGTCGTTTAATAGATCAAAAATATAATATTGCTTCCATTATATGCAATATTCTTGAAGTTACGTTCTATAAATAGATACAATATCTTGAATCCACTGTACATAATTATATACAGTAATGGGCAATGAGTTAGTATAACCACAAAAATATTTCTTGAGTTAAATCAATGATGGGCGATGTTTTTTCATAAAAAAACCTGCGTCATTTAATTTCTCACAGAGAAATGCTTAAAAGCATTTCTTTTCAATCATTTCAAACAGCTATTTTTCTATACTTCTCTGTATTATATTGCGAAATGTAGCTTAGAAGTTTAAGACTAAAATATTAAAGCTACTTGATACTAAAACTAAATCACCTAAAGCATTTTTTTATTTTGTTTTCAAAGGTTTTAAGTTTTACTCCACATACAGATTAACTTTATTTTTTAACATTAAAGTATAGAATAACCAAATCTTAAAAAAAGAACACGCTTAGATCTTTGAGGTAGCGTCTGTATATTTTTGAGCTAGAGTATCAACTTCTTTGAAAACAAGATAAAAAATCTATTTTGATTTTAGATGGTTTTCAACTATTTTTATTCTTTTTTATGCGTGACCTTTGTTAAGTTTTTCATGTTATTGTTATTGTTTTTGTTGCTGTTACTGTTGTTGTACAAATTTGTATGTTGTTGAATTTCTTTTTTATTCATTATTTCGTTGTTGTTGTAGTTGCTTTTTATGTCGAAACTCCACTTGTGGTAAATGAACTCTGGCTATGTTTTCTGATGTAGTTTTTATACTATATGACAGAGATAATAATGATGTTGATCATTATGATGATGTTTAGCATCATTATGTTGAAGCTGTTGTAAGATATTTTCTTGTTGTGGTTTGTTGTTGTGAGAAAAGTTTAGTTTTTTTTTTATTATTTGCATACAACTTGGCTAAAACTTTATAGTGTTGAAATGCAACAAAACAATTGTTGGAAAATTTTGTGGTGTAAATGAGTTAGAAAGGAAATCACGAATTTCTTCATAGTGATACTAATGACATTTTAACAGTTACTTCTTTGACCTCTAACCAAAACGATAAAGTAACCAACTGTTGATTTAAAGAAAAAAATCAAGAAATAAAAGTAACATCTATTGGAAATTACTCTTAAAAAATAGAGAATTAGGATATAAGGCACATTATTGAAATATTAAATGAATAAAACTAGTTTTTATATTTAGTAAATTTATAGACATATTACATAAATATTTGCTTAACTCACAAATAAAGTTGGTACACACTCACCAAATATTTGACTAATATGCCTATAGTTAAATTTAAATGTTTTCTAAAAGATAAAGTTTATTCACATTTTTTTTAAGAAAATTATAAATGTATCTGTTAATAAAATAAATAAATTAAAACTCTTTAAATAAATAAGAAAGGTTTAATAAATTTGTTTAAAAGTCTCTAATTAAAAAAAAAGAAAGACTTAATTAAAACCATGAAAAACATCTGTCTTTATTTGAAAGCATAACTACATCTTGTTGCATTAAAAATTATGCAACTTTGAAGTTGTTTGTATCAATTAATCAACTTTAATCCTTTTAAGGTTTAGTGGTTTTGTTGCCAATCAAATATTTCTCCACTATTTGTATTAACTAATTAAATATAAAACATAAGAAAAAAAATATCCAAACGACCTTGCTTCCATATATTTTGAAATATGTATATTTTGCCACAATTTTTGAAATTCCCTTGTTTGTTCAGTTGTAATGACTAATATTTCCAAATCGAAATTCAGTTGGTTTAAAATCCAATAATGTTTTTAAACCAACTGCGTCATCGATTGCATGCCAGATATGAAAAAAAATGTTTAAATACAACAACAAAAAATTCCCGCCTGCCAAAAAGCCGGTATTGGCTGAGAAACTTCCATAGTCAATTGTCTAATGTTTTTTTTTTTTTGAATGGTATTGCAAGCACAGTTTGAATGTGAATGTCATGTGGAAACAAGTTGCAATAATGCTAAAGCAATGACGCTGCTGCAATTGCGCAGCATGTGTTTAAATAACTTGTCTACAGTTTCTTGATTAAACATTTTTTTGGGCAAAAACTCTAATGTTTGAAAACTTTTCAAGTATTTTAAGACACAAAATATAAAATACTTTTACTTTTATTTTTATATTTTCTCAAAATAAAAACTTAATAATGATAAATTAAATATAAAAAACAACTAATATAAACATAAAGTACTAAGTATAAGTACATGAAAGCTGAAAGCTAAAATACACATATGACATAAATTTTGCACTTAAAGAAAGAGAAGCAAACAGTAAAAAAAGAGTTTAAAGGTTTTTTTTGTTGTATTTGCTGGTAAAACCTTTAAAGTGCTTAATTACTTTTAGCCTAATAAATTATATTTATTTTTTGTTTTGCTTAACACTCCCAACATATCGAATATCATTATAATGTAATTCTTTTTTTTTCACTTTCTTTGACAGAAAATTGATCCCTTAATGCGTATTCAGGAGGAAATTAAAGAGGTCGAAAGGCGTGAACAGGAATATCGTCAGCTGATCTCTACGGTCACAAACATATCGGTAAACGAATGCGAAAGTGAATCATTAACATCAAATGACAAAGACCATTTAAATGGTCATGATGAAAATCATAACGACAGTTTACAATCATTGAGTCCCATACCACCTAACAGCCACTCTATGATGGCCTCAAATGATGAAAGCAATTCCAGCATGCCCTCATTGGCTTTAAGTGTACACAGTACCAAGGAGGAAGATCATCATTCAGATGATTCGGGTATATCGGCTTCTTCCAGTCCGGTGAATGGTGTTTCGGCTAATATTAAGAAAATTAATGAAGCCAATAAAGTAGCCAACACGCCCTCTACTCCTTCAGCTATTAAAGAACCACGTTATATTGGCCCTAACTGTTATAATCTAACACCCGAGCCCCCTCAACAGAAACTAATGACTCGCACAGTATCAACCCCTTTACTTAGTGCTATTAAAGCACCACGCCAGTTTACCTTGAGTCCAGCTCATAAAGGTGTTATGCAACGTTTTATAGCCTCACGCGGCAAACTTCAAATGAATAACAATAATAATGCTGCACAAAATAAAATATTTTTAAATGGTAAAAATGCCGCCGCAGTCTTAGGTATAAACACTCCCGGCACTCCACCCAATACACCCATGACTCCCATGTCGGCTGCTATAGGAGGTGTAACACCAGATTTTGCTGCACGTAATCCCGTGGCTATAATACCTACAGTTACTTTGTCGGCACCTGTTATAGAACGTGATTCCGAGGGCAGACCCATACGTCCAGGTTATGTACCAGTGGAAGTGAAAATTCAACGTGAACTACAAGATTTAAAGAGTCGAGAAAGTGAATTGAAAAAAATACGCAAAATAAGACAATCAACACCAGATCTTTTGGATTCCATTGATAATGAGTGAGTACTGTTTATACTGTTTTTATTACAAACTAATTATATATTGGTTTTAAGTACTTAACATAATTCAAAAATCTTTTGGAGATCCTTGATACCTGAATTAAGAGAAAATATTAGTAATAAAATTATTAAGCAGAATTAAGTTTGGCTTAAAAAGTTCTTCTAAAGAGGTAAACAATAAATAGATTTTGAAGTCAAATGTAGAAATAATTTCATTAAACAGTTGCTGCAATGAAAACCCCTTTCAAAGAAGTAAGAATAGTCATATTTGTAATTAAAAAGTTGCAAAAATATACCACGAAATGTAAAAATATAGAAAACTTGTATTAATAACTTCTTTTTTTTACTTATATTGATTAAATGGTATTTTATTTTTATAACGTTCACCCGATGTAATAATTTAATATATTATTTTTTTTAAAGTATTAACTTCCAAGGATTTGATGATGAAGCAATAATCAAACTCTACTTAGAAATATTTTAGAAAGTTTAAAAATATCGAAAAAAGGGACTAGCAATTAAAATACTTTTAAAATTAGTTGGAGAAACAAAATATTATTAGTAGCGCTGTGTGTAAAGTTTAAATAATGTGAGAAGCGCTGTGTGTAAAGTTTAAATAATGTGAGAAGTTTTGAGATTTAAAATGTTTAAAAGTGAGTTTAAAAGATAAAAAAGGAGTTCAAAATTCTTAAGTTGAAAATGTTCTTAAATTTATAGAGAAAACTAATGAAAAAAGTAAAAGTGGAACAGAATAATGAGTGTTAATAAAACTAATAGAAATTTAAAAAAATAAAGAATAAATTTGTATAGCAGAAACTAAAGAAAGTGCTATTTTAAATAGCTGAAACAAACAAACAAACAAACAAAAAAATTGTTAGCAGAAACAAAATTTAGTTACAAAATTTGGTACAGGGATAATCCAAAAACATGGTTTGAAATGATTAAGATTTTTTTTAAACTCTATCAGAAACTAAATCTTAATTTCTTTATTTGAAGAAACATTGAGACCGATGATGACGAGGATTCGGATGTTGAACACTGTTATGGTCCGGGAAAATTAAGAGCTGCTAAATCGATTGGTGACATGTGTGATGCACAAAATAATAACAATTCAAGAAGGTAACCTCTAAAACAAATTTCATTTGCTTATCTTAATAAAAAGAGAAAAATATTAATGACAAATGAATATTTTTAGCGTTTCTCCCATGCCAGAATATGACAAACAACATCGATCTGCTGCTGGCATGAGACCGGCTGTTTCATTGGCTCAATTATGTGATTTAGATCCCGAAGAGGCACCTTCTTCTCGTGGTCTAATAGCTCAGTGGGAGAATTTAATACAGCAAAATGCATAAATATTATCTTAACTAAGACAAACTCCCTGTTTTCTTCCCTCAAACAAAAGGATCAGGTATCTGTTTGGCGGCTGTTTAAAGGAGTTTAGTATTATATTACGTTTTGGCTTCAATGCTAGTAATAATGACAATGACAATTTCCCTCTTCAATTCATTTACTTTTTACTTAATTTAGTCATAAATTTTTTAAAGGAAAACATTTATTTACTTTATGTATGTGTCTAACCATTTATAAAGGGAAAGACTTTATTAATTTAAAATTCTTGCCTTCTTTCTCTGTCTTAATAATGTCAATCTTTTTATTTCATTTTATTATTATTTTTTGTTAATTTTGTATAACTTATAAAAATTCTCGCTTTAGTATTAAACGAAAAACTATTTTTCTATTATTTATTACGAAAGATAAAATTAAAGAAAAAAAAAAATATATATATTTATCAACGAAAATTATTACAAAAAAAAAAGTGAAAAAATTCCTTAAATTAAGTTCGAACATTAAAATGAGAGAAAAATGAAAACAAAACGAAAGAAATTCTTAAACGAAGTTATGAATAAATGATACTATTGTATATAATTTCATTGCTTATTATACATACTTATATAAAAAAAAATAATTATTAAATAAAATTATAATAAAAAAACTGTTAAAAAATAGTGAAATTTGTTTCATTTTCCCTTATTTAAATATAAATAAAAAACAAAAGAAATCATGTACAATAAATCTCAAATTTCCTATTTTAACTATATTTTTCTTCGTAGACTTGTATCCTTTAGAATATTTTAAGTCAATTAAGAGCTGCCAAATTACTTTTGTTTGGAAAATCTTCACTTAGTGTACAGTACTTTTTAACGTGATTTTGGCAATCAAAGAAATGTTAGTCAATGATTTTTTGTAAGCGATTTAATATTACAATGTAATTCAGTACTTTTTAGGGATGCCAAACAGGAGTGTTTTTTGCAAATCATCCCGGGATTTGGGATTTTTCAGAATATATTTTTCAAATGAGAACACATTTTTAATATAAGAAAAAATAATAATTTTGTATAAATTCTTACTGCAATAAATACAAGTGATGATTTCAATAAGATATCATCAATTTATTGCAGGGGGGATAATCACGCTACTGAAAAGGGGCCATATAGTTTGATGATACATTTTATTTTGTAAATAACAAAAATGTCATATTATAAAAATATTGCTGTGATGATTTTTTTCTAAAGAATAAAGAGAAGTTAACTTCCAAATGTTTGTAGGGATGTTTCAATTAAAGAAATTAATTTGTATTTTAAAAAGCAAAACATAACGTTCTTAAGCCTGTTTTACACTATAGTACTTGGTATTAATATCAATGATGCAAAGATGCAGTAACGTTTCAAAAATTTCAAGATTTCAACATAGAAAGTATTGAAGGTATTTATACCATAATACATTTTAAAATATTTTTGGTATTAATACAACGTATTATAGTGTAAAACCCCCTTTTATTTATGAAATCTATTTTTAAAATAATTTTGGTAAATTTCTGTAAATATTTTTATATTCTGTCTTGCCGTAAGTATTTTTTTTTTGTATTGTATTTATGGCAATAAATCCCGCATTTCAAATCCCGGTGTTTTTTTGTTCAATCCCGGGATTCGGGATCGGCATTTGGGATTTGGCATCCCTAGTACTTTTGTTAACAGTATCTTATTTATATTATTAACATTTTTGTAAACCACAACTTTTTTCCAACTGTTAACATTTTTAATAAAGCTCTTAATATTGTTTACATTAAATGAACAATTCAAATACGAATTAAAAGACTATGAATCTACGAACCAGTATAAAAAAACGTTAAAAGTTTCAACAGAAATAAAGCTTTAATTCCAATTTTTTTTTATGGAGAACATATTACCAACTGTGTAGAAAATGTTAACAATTCGAATTAAAAGCTTTGTACAGTTGAAAAAGTTTTGCAGTGAAAAAAACTGAAGTTTACAAAATATGCTAATAGCTTAAATAAGATACTGTTAACATTACAGAAACATTATTTAAAATTAAATAAAATAATAATAATAAATAAACAAAAAATGTTTTAAAACTGAGAAGCTTTACTCTGTTTAAGCTTTATAATGTTAGTATAACGTTGATTGTTACGTTAAATTTCCTTTATTTCGTTTCCTCTGAACCAATTTAAACCTTTTCAAAAAGCTTTCATGTCACACTAATACAACTTAATTTTACAGCAGCTGTGCATACTGAGCAGGCGCTGTGTGACAAAAAGATTAATTCTATTGTCTACGAAAATCTCTATTGACTTGAATGAATTTTGGCTCTTAGCAGGATAACCCAGTGCTTCTTTGTAAATGCCGCCTTAATAAAGGAAATATTTGACATATTAGTCATCTGACAGGTGGTGTTCGGTTATATTTACTTAAAAAAAAAACCAACTGACTTTTAAAGAGAACTGTCATTTCGCCAAAAAAGCTTTTTAACTTTTACATATACAACTAAAATAATTCGTTTTCCTACGAGAGTTCGAAAATAAATTTTCAATGGAGCAAATGAATATGAACATTTCGTTAGAAGGTTTTTTCACCGACTCAGAGCAACGTGCAGATTGCTAGATGTAGACAAATATTTTAACAAAAAAAAAAAAAAAGTTCTTTCCAAAAGCAAAACGTGAAAAATATTAAAAATCTATAGAAAAATTAAGAAATTAATAAAAAATATTGTTTAAAATTACGAAGGATTACAAAAGTTAACTAAAAACAATGAAGTTATTATAATATTGTAAAAGAAATCAAAGAATTCTGAAATGTTTGTGTATTCATGGCAAGGGGGTGGTGTGCGGGTGTTAATAGGGAAAATTTGATACTGTTAAAATTCCTTTGGATCAATTGTTGTATACATAGCAAAGCAAAAGAAGAAAAAAAGTATAAAATGAATACAACGTATACAAGCATATATTTAAAGGCGACTGAATTTGTATACATCATGTAAAAGTATACACACACTTATACGTAGTATAATGGAATATTTGTGGTAGTAGTGCGGTAAGAAGAAAAAATAAAAAGTCCTGCAGAAAATAGTCTTAGTCTTGTCTTCCTTTAAGCAAAAATGTTTTACCTTCCGTTCTAAAGATAAAGTCAAGTGTGGTAGGGTAGTTTTCCCACGGGCCAAACAGAAACAAATGTTACAAAACTACAACATATAAATAAAAATATAGAAAAAAGTGTAAAAAATTACACACATATACACAGACACTCAATAAAACTATGTATCAACAACATCATCTTACAAGTGAACGAATCGGTTGGTAAAGAAGAAAGAGTCCTCCTCCTATTATTGCTACTGAAATTGCATAGTTTGTATATAAATGTGTGTATATTTATGTTTGTATGTATGTATAAGTGCAAGTGAACAATTGTTGTGAGAATGTATTCAAACAAGAAAAGTTGTTAGTAAATGTAGTAGTGTGTCGATAAAACATCAAATATTCAAAAGTCTCGCTTAAGTTGTTTTTTTATTTTATTCTCTTAAACGCGTTTATGAATCACTTCAATGCTAAAGTAAGCATGATAATGTAGTGAAAGCAAGACGTCTTCAGTCTAGATTCATAATTATATGTTTGAATGTGAGTGAAGGAGTGTATGTATGTAAATGAAAAATGTCCTTATTGTGTATTGTTAACAAATAAACATAATAATATGTAAAAGAAAAAAATTAAAGAAAAAGTAAATAACAAAAGAAAAAAAATCTTAATGTCTGATAATCAAATAAAGTTTTAAGAAAAAGGTTTTGAAGATCTCAAAAAGTGAAGAAAACAACAACGAAAAAATAAAATCCAAGAAAAGTTTTATAACAACAGATTTGAAATGGTTGGTAATTAAACCCTATTTCTATTAATTCCTACATTCATTATTTGTATCTGTGCAGCAACAGCTAAGCGGTACTTAACCTAAAAAATAAAAATTCATCATTCTTCCAACTACAATAACAACAACAACAACTACATGCCACAATAGCAACAATTACTTATATAACCATGTTTTGTAAATCAAATGCTTCCCTAGAGTTATTTGAACTTTTTCATCATCAACAGCATCATCATCGTCATCTTCCCTAATTTCAAAGAGTGCAGACTAGGGGAATACTAAATACGAAAAAAAAAAACAATTTAATATTCCAACAAATACATAACAAACAACTTTAGTATAAAAGAAAATAAGAAAAATTTATGAATAATTTATAGTTCCTGCTGCTAAGAATTTGCAAATGTCAATATTTAAAAGTTAACTAACAATTAGATAGAAAAATATCCCCCTTTTTTTCTAACGAAACCTCAACCAAAATATAAAAATAACGAAAAACTAAAAAATTAATTTAAAAATGGAGCGCATGTGGCGTAAAGTGAATCATAGTTTTGGTGGCAGTCGTTCTGCGAAAACACAGGCACATGCCACCGACACTACCAGCTCGGCGGGTGGTTTTGGTGATGGACAGGTAGTGGTTGCTGTGGCAGGTTCTAGTTCAGCCACTGGTCGGCGTTTGGCAGCAAGTGGTCAAATTCCTCCACCAGCTACGTTGGCTGTCCAAAGCAATACTGTTAGCAGTAATAGCGGCGCCGCAGCTGGCGATCCCTTGGTGGTTAATGCTCCTGGACAGTTTCGCAAATCCTTGAGTCAACATGTTTTGCAACCTCGCACCGCATCTTCAGAGCGGCGTAGACGCAGACGACGTAAATCACGACCTCGTCGTAGTGGTGTTAGTTGTGTGGGCGGTGGTGGAGATAATATGTCGTAAGTAGAACATTTTAATTTTTTATATCTATTTAATTAAATATTCTATAGAATATCACAATTTTGAAATTAAAATATGCTTCAATAGGACTACGAGTACGAGTATACGTTTATGCTTAGTTCTCGTAACTAAAACATGAAAACATAAATCAATGGAATTAAAATTTATTCCTCTTTTAAATTAGTTGTAATCTTTAAGCTGTTAAGTTAATCTTGGGTTTCAATTAAAGTTTTATTGATGATTAAGTGTATTTAAATTTCTAATATAATGCTTCATATTATTAAAAGTTTTATTGAAAAATTAGTGAATCATTTCTTTAATATCTGATGTGATTGTCATTTGTCTAAACTCAATACTCAACTAATGAAATTAAAAAAAACTTCAATGATACTAAGTATTCTATATAATAAATCCATTTTAACTACTCATAGACAATATAGTTTAATTACTTATGTAATTAACTCTAAATTTACGTATGTAAAAACTAGTATTGCCAGTATAGTCTTTTTGAGGCTAAATCTAGCCTTTTTATTTTGCTTTTTGTCTCAAAATGTTCGTTTTAGTTTCTAGCTTTTTTTCTAGATCGAAATTATTTTTATTTAAGGACAATTATAGTCTGTGGTGTTTAATTCCACTAAATATTATAATAATTTTTTAATAAACTATGAAATATTTATGTCATATTTATAAATTCACTAATGTATTTTAAAGAAATATAATAAACAAATAAGGGCAAATAAAATAAATGCGATTGAACAATTAGCCTTTTCCAACGTTTTTTAAAGTCCTCTTTTTTCTCAATCCCTGGCAACACTGGTAAAAACTTATCAAAATATATTTAATTATACGTTCAATATAACTCCTTAGAATCCTTTTTATCATTCGTATATATATATATACATTAATGAAATCTGGTTGTGGCTTTGATGCTTTTATTTTTTAATTACCTATGAATTGTTGTAATGAAAGTAATAGAAATTTATTGCCATAGATTTTTCGACAAGAATACAAACAGATCTATCATAACAAATAATAATATGTTAAAGTTGAAGTAGAAACTTAAAGGAGTCTATTGTTTTACATCAAATTGACAAAATGTTTCTATATGTATGCTTTAGTTCATAAGATGATGCTAATTTATTTATAACAAAATGTTGACAATTTCTACGTAAAAATTATCTTTGTTGGTTTAATATATATTTTTAATGAAAATTTCAAATAATTGTTTTTATTTTTATTATACTATTTTCAAAATCAGTTTGATGGTATTATATATCTTTTAAGTATACGTTATTTTAAATAATGTACAGTTATTTTATACGTTACACTACTCTGAGTGTCTTAAACACATTTATATTTTAATTTACACCCACATATACTAAAAACTATCTACTTTTGTGGTTTGCATAAATTAATTTAAAATATTGTAATATTTATTTTTTTTTTTTTGGTTTTGTAAATTTTCCAAAAAAACACTTCCATTTAATATTCCCCAAAAAATACTTTTATTAAAATAATAAGAGAATGTTTTGTAAATTTACATACATATATACATATGAATATAAATATATACTAAATACATATACAGTCATACACCGGGGAAAATAAAAATCGATTGGACGAGTAAATTGGGAATGGAAATAGTAAATGTAAATACAAAATCAAGAGGTTTACTTAAGGAACATTTACTAAAAATTTACTTAGGCTAAAAAGAGGGTTCGATAACACAGGATACCACTGCTTCTGCCGTATGGGATGTCATGATATTAATAAGTACTAAGCCTATTTTTTTTTTTTCAAATTGATTTTCGTTGATATCGTGATCAATTTTTGTTTGTAAAATTAATTGAATGATATCTTAAAAAGCGGCTTGTCTGACTTTGTTTAAAAAAATATAAAAAAATTCTATTTAAAATTTTACTTGATATATAGTGACATTATTCTTCAATACGCTCAATAGGTATTTAGAGCTTTTTTACTGAAGCCAAATGCATTTTGTTTATTTAGACATTTTCATAAAAAAAAAAACTAAGCAACTTCCAAGGTAACTTGATAAAAATATTGGTATCTAATGCAAATTTTTAGACCTATAAAAACTATGGTAACAGAAGTAGTTAAGGTAAAAACAAAAAATATCAGACGTTTTTTTTTTAACAGTAGTCATATAGATAAATATCATCATAAATTCTGAAAAAAAGTTTATCGAAATAACTTCGTTAAAGTTTATAGGTTATACTTGATTTTTTGTAGGTTTATCCTGACTTTGTTTGTTGTTTTTGGAGTTAAGATGATTTATTAGCCTGAGTTTTTTTTCAGTTTTGAATATAACAAAAGATTAAACGTAACTTCACTACACTAGAAAATTTTTAGAATGTTTGTACATATTTTAACTGACTACCCAGCAAACACAAAGGAGTGATATCAAATTGAGAATGATTTGAAATCAAACCCTATCTCAAACGTCAAACGTTTGAGAACGCTTTGAAATAACTTGAAAATAATAGCTTTCTCTACAAAAAGAGGAACTAATTCTCAAATTGAGAAATGCTATTATCAGACATTTTTCAAATGTGGATTGATACTAAATGTGGAACATAAAAAATTATTTGATTTTTAATTTTATTTATTATTTTATCTGTTAATTCATTTACTAAATTGTAGCTTTGAGTATTCATTTGTAAAAATAATATTTTAATACATAATTTGTAAATATTTTTGTTTTAAAGAATTAAATAAGAAAATATAAAATATATACTTATTTACTAAAACCGCAAATTTTACAAAATTTAAAAAAAAAAAATTATCTGAAAAATTATTTTCAAATATCCGCTGCTTCAAATTAATATATTTTTTTAGATTATTCTTATTTTTTTATTTTATTTTTTTTTAAACAAATATTTATAAGATTTTTAAATAGTTTCCCAGCAAATGTTTCGCCAAACGTATTGTCTAGATGGAAATTATTATTGTGGCAATAATCGAATTCGTATTGCGGATGAAACTTCCTTCGGCTAAGAAAGTGTCTCGGAAGCAGCAAAAAGATGAATATACAAACTATAACTTGATCATTTTCTCTTTAATGATAAATTGGGGATATTACGACATTATCATCCAAGAAGATATCTTCCATTTGTTTGCAGGGTTGATATCAAATTGAGAAAACACATTTTTTTCAAATTTTTGTTAACTTGTTTTAAGATTTTTAAATAAATTGGTAATAACATTTGTCATCAAGTTAAGAACATATAATTTTTCAAATATTTTTAAAGTTATTTGTAGGTTTGATAATGAATTGGTAATAACATTTGATAACAATTTGAGAAAATATACTTTTTCAAGGGTTTTTTCAAATGATTTTCAATTTATATTCAAACTCGAAATTAAATTTAAATGATATAGTCATTATATTTCAAACGTTTGACACCATGTTTGCTGGGTTTTTTGTTTGTTTTCAATATGTAGGAATATGGTTGTGGCGCTGGAGATTTAAGTACTAGGAAATATAGAAGAACATTTTGATTTAGTAGTCTTAAACATTTGAAACGTCAACGCATAAATAATTACCCGCACGTTAAGGGGTGTATAGAGTGTGAGTGTTTGTATGTGCGTTTAGAATTGGCAAAGTTTAAATATAAAGAGATGGGGAAAATAGTGGTAATATAAGATAATAAAGCGTATATTTTTTATGTTTCCTAATTGTGTAAAGAGAAAATTTTTACTTATAACCAGGATCTTAAAAATATTTTCATGTGTAGTTAAAAAATTTGAAGACAAGTTTTTGTTTTAAAACAAAAATACATACATAGTTCGATTAAAATTAAAATTTTTCGAAACATAATTTTAAATACAATATTCAATATTCGCAAAATACTATAAATTTCATTAAAATCTGCATATTTTGAATTAATAATAAAAAGTCCTTGTTTAAAATGAACAAGAGAAAAATGTTAAACATTTTTTTTTGTAAACGTTTGCTGTTGCCTCATATTCGTTGTTTTTTTTTTAATTTTTTTTATTTTTCTTTTTGAAGTAAAAAACTCTGTTTTAAGTCCTTTTGTTGTCCTTTACCATTTATCCCCCATTTTGAGGTGTTTTGTTTTTAAATGAACAACTTAAATTTGCATAAACGCTTAGGTGATAATTTGAAAGAGAGTGTTTGAAGCATATTTCAAAATTGTTGTTTAAGTCTTAAAGCTGTTGTTGCTGTTATCTGTTAAGAGCATAAAATAAATAAATAAATAAATAAATAAATAAATAAATAAATAAATAAATAAGACATAATATTTTGATAAAAATTAAATTGTTTTGATTTTTCCTTTTTTTTTGAAAAGGTCTTCCGGCGGTTTTTATACCATTAAAGAGTCCAATGAACCCAATCATCGTTATCATCGTTCCACACGTGTGATGGCTAGTTCAGCACCTAGTGGTACTGTTTTAATGTATCCAAATCCCAGTACAGGACGTGGAGAACTAACCAATACCATGACAACAACTGTGGGCAATATAGCAGCACAAACACTAACAACTACAACTACAACGACAACAACAACGTCTGTAACAGCAGTGACAGCAGCACCGGATATATCTTTGAGACAACGAGCTGTCGCCAAATTGCGTATGTTTAACTTTCATTTGAACTGGGATTTACAGATGACTCATTGTAAACCATGTGGGTAAGTAAATGGATGTAAGGTATAGAAATAAGTAATAGGAATATAAAGAAATAAGAAAAACTTGTATCATTAAAGTAAATAACATCATCGTGGCCATCATCATCATCGTCATCAACATACAGTTCTTAAAGTTTTTGACTTTTACTTTCAGTTTTTGTTGTTGTTAATGTTCTGGTCCGTTTTGCTTGACTTTACTTACAACAAATTTAACATAAATTTTTTTCACTAGTCCTCATACGTTTAAAAAAATGTAAACAAAAGAATAAAGAATGAACCAACGAACGGTTCGTTCATATCCTTTTGTATGTTAAATATAAAGCTTCCGTTTTGCTTTTGTAAGCTTACCATACTTTTAGTAAATAAACATGTATGTAGGTGTGTGATAGTGTGTAATGTATGTTTAACTATGTTTTATTGTCTGTCTGTCCTTCCTCTATAATATATATTTTTTTTCTTTTCTGTATGCAAGTGTTTATTATGATTATTTTGTTGTTTTTTGTATTTTTTTTTTATTTTCATTTTGTTTACAAGTGTCAAAGGCTTCTCGTCTTCTTGTGTCTTTCATTATTTTTTCTCATATGAAATGACATCTATTCTTGGGTTTACTTACATATCGGGTTAATGGGGTATTTTGTGTGTATGTGTTTGGGTCTGGGTATAGGTATATTTAAAAATCTTAAACAAAAGGTGCATATTTTGAAGAGTTGTTTTCATTATTCTTATTTTACTTTTCTTTTCACTATCTAGCTTCCATTTTCTCATAACATTTTCTAAACTGCTGTTTCTGCTGCTTTTATTGTTTTGTAGTAGTTTGTGGCCTAAATATTTTAAACTTAAGTGTTGTTAAAAAAAATATGCACCTATACATAGTACTAAGTATATATTCATAAACACCCGCATACACTAACTAACACACATTAAGATTTGTTTTTTTTTTGGAATTCTTTCCTAGTCGCTTAGTATTTAGACAAAAAATTAGAATTCTCTGTTATAAAAAAAACTTGACCACAAGCTGTTCATTCAGAAGTCAAGTGTTGCAATTCTAAATAAAGTTTTGTTTTATTATTTTTATCGCTACCACAGTTACAACTACGTATTTGTTACTTTATCTACAGCAAAGACGATGAAATATTTACTTCATTCTAGGTGGCTAAATTGTTAAGTAACTAAATAAACTTAATTAAACCGAACATTATTACATTATTATCTAGACATTTCATTTTCATATTTATTTTTTTATAGATTTCTTCCTTGTTAAGTTAATTCTTAAGTTATCTATTTTTTTTAAATGTGTAACATTTTGTTGGCAATAGTGTGGTAACACTATTTTAGCTTCATTTATTATGGTCTACTATCTCTAGTGTTAAAGTTTCCTTTTAAATTTTTTGTTTTATTTTTGTATGGGTTTTTTGTTTTGTTAGGTTGATGTTTTTGTTTCTTTTTATGAAAATTGCAGGAGGTGTATGTGATGTATACTCTTCCTTAATACTACTCCTACAGTTACAAAATTACAAGCATATTCTTTCAATATTATTAAAGCTAAAAAATAATAAGAGACTACGACTAAAATACTTACAAACACACATACATATATACATACCTACATACATACATACACACATACATACCTACATACATACAAAAAAATGTGTATTGTATCTGTGTCTGATACTTAAGGATTTATTTAGCATTTTTACATACATTTATATACACATCTACAAACATACCCAGATACTATGTAAAAGATGAATGACTATAGGTTTGTTTATGTGTATGTCCTAGTTTTGTTGCTTTTTCTCACTTTAAAAATAAATATAAACATTAACAAACACTATAATTATACATACATATGTAAAATTTATTAATTAGGGAATGCAACCAGAGATTTCCTTACCCGGGATTCCCAGAATATTTATAGTTTTTCATGTCAAAATTCCCGGGATCCCCGGGAATAAGGATTTATATTCTATATAAGTCTCAGTTGTTAAATAAATGAAAGTATTGATAATTATAGTTTTTAATCGGGGAACCCGGGAATATCGGATCGTCGAAACATTTTTCCCGCTTTCCCGGAAAATGAGAAAGTCCGAGAAATTGCGTTCCCTAGTATTAATATCTATCTGTATAAACATATTTAAACCTAGATATGCCTGCATATTTAGTTATATATTTATCATATTCATATTCATGTACTTTTCTGACACGCTTAAAAAATTCTGAAAAATGAAATAAAACTAATGGAAAATATTGCTATTAAGAAATATAAATATATATATTTTATACTCCCAAAAATCACAGTGAAAGTTTTTTAAAAATTATATTCATTATAGGAATACTAACAAAAAAATTATGTTTCTGTAAATGGTTTTAACTAGAAATCAAATATTATTCTTTTATTAAATTAGTAGTTTTTCATCTTAATAATTGATTTTTAATAGGTATATTTCTAAAATTTCTTTCATCTCTTATCTTGTTTTTTTTTTGTCTTAAAAAGTATTAGTTAATCCTTGATATAAAATGTTTCTTTTAGAAAAAAAGACGAATAAAATAATGTAAAATTAAATATTAATAAGTATATATCATTTATAATTCATTTCAGCCAGTATCCACTGTATCGAAATATTCTTTTTTCATATAAAACTTTCATTCAAACATAAAAAAATAATATTAAAATGAGCCTGCATTAACGCAAACAAACAAACTACAACATATAAATGTCTATGAGTGTGAGTGTTGCTCTGCTGGGTTGCAGAAATGAATTAATATCAAATTTTATTAAATCGTTCTCAAATCTAAAGATAACTTTTAAAATATTTAAAATAAATGCTATGATCAAACCTTTAATAAATTTAAAGACAAGTCAAAAAGATATATAAGCATTTTATTATTATTATTTTTTAATAAATAGAATTATCTACAAAAAATAAATAAAATAATTTCTTATTATAAAATATATTAATAGAAAAAAACTACAAGTCTATACCAAAGAAAACTTCACTAAAAATATAAATTAATGAACATATGTTCCACATGTGGTCACAATCCACATTTGAAAAAAGTTTGAGAATAATATTTACGAGTGTTTTGACAATTTCTCTTTTTTTTTTTGTTAAAAAAGCAATTATTTTCAAGTTATTTACAAATCTTTCTCAGAGGAAAGGACTTGATTTGAAATCATTCTCAATTTGATATCAAACCGTTGTGTTTGCTGGGAACATATATATATATAAAATATAAATGTATATTAATTTGTGTATATAGACGTATAAGTGTTGAAAGCAAAAATAAAGGAGTTAAAAACAAGGTTTGTAGGTGGAAAAAATTCAACATTAATGAAGTTTTTAGTTGTACAAAATATGAAAGAACTAAAAAAAAAACTGTAGTGAAAGCAACAAATTATAACAAAAACTACAAATACTCATACATAATTGTATTCTTATTGATGTACATACATATGTATGTGTTTCATTGTTAATAATGATGATGCTGGTGATGATTATGTATATTTATAAAGAGAGATAGTGTAACATCTAACACCGGAAGTAACACATACAATATTTGAATTGTAAAGGTGTTATTTTTTACTTAAATACATTTTTTTTTTTAATATATTTTTTTTTCTATTTGACTATCAAACTTAATTAATTTTAGCAAAATCTAATGCAAACAAAGCCATGAATGAAATTTATAATAAATACTTATCATGAATAAAACTTGAATCTTATTATTGAAATTTTATAAATCTGGCTGTGGACAGATGTTGATCTGCTTATAAATCCCTTACAAATTTTATTACCTTTTTCTTTGTATTGCCAATTCTTTATTTTTTTATTATTGTTATCATACAAAATTTATATGTTTTATTTCTTTTTTTTTTCTTGTTTTCCCATTTCATGTTTGTTTAACCATCCACCATATTATGTATAATCATGCCAATGAAAATACCAAAAAAAAAAAACGTAAACGAAATGAAATGAAAAACCTTTGAAAATATAAAATAAAAATACCATTGTAATGAAATTGCAAAGAAGCGGCAGTGGTGGCAATATAATCACAAGACGTCTGTGTCGGAATCGTCGTCGCGATGACAATGAGCTTTATCGTTCCAACAGTTTTAAATTTGAACGTTTTGAACGTAAAGAATATTTGGAAGAGCTGGCGGATACATTGCAAAAACAGGTAAGTGAAACATCAAAATAAATAAAATTCACTTATTTTCAATTGTGAGTGAAATGATAAAATTATGGTTTGCTTATTAAATCATATTTACTTATTATCATACCCCAGTTTATTAGAGTACATATGTATGTATGTATTTATATATTCTCTCTTTGGAAAAGAGTAGGACTCACTACTCTTCATATTTAGTCTTTGTATTTCCCTCATAGCAGTGGAATAGAATAAAAGAAATTATGTGGAGTTGTATTGAAGTCATAAGGCAAAAAATAAACTTTTATTTATTTATGACTTTAGGTGATGTTGTTGTTAAAACTTTTTTTCTGTTTATCGTTTCTTATAATTCTTTTCTTGTATATTTTTTATAACGGAAATACTTGTAAAGCTTAAAGAGGAAAGCAACGTTATTATAAGAACAGTTATATTTAATAAATGGTTTTTGTTAGTTTTGTTTACGAATTGCTATTGTTGGTGAAGTGAGTGATGTTTGTAAGGGATGTGTGTTCCTATTTTGGGAGGTTTTGTGTTAAGTTTTAAATGAGTGTGTGTGTGTACGTGTGATTTAATTTCATAAATAAGCTTTTGTTATTTATAAAAAAGCTTTTGTACTTTTGTTCGCAAAAACGGTAAACAAAAGATGGCGCTGCTTTGGTTTTACCTTTTCATCACAGTATTGCCAGCATATATTTTAAAAGACATATGTACGTTAACAAATGATTTTATTTAAAACAAATATGAAGCATAGAAACCAATCATTGAAAATTTCAAAAATAACTTATGTTTACATTAAAAATATAAAAATCAATTTTTAATAAAGTGAACGGAGAATCGGACGAAAATCAGTAAAATCAGATTTTAAAGCTAAACCAGAAGAACTAGAGCCAAATGGATGAAAAGCTGTGAATAACATTTTCCATAAAAGAGATATTTTAACGGGAAGTATAGAAATTGATTTTAAAGCTTAACTAGAAGAGATAGATCAAAATTAATGAAAATCTGTTGTTACCAAAAATTCTCCATAAAAAATGGATTTAAAAATCGATTTCAAAGCTCAACTAGATGAGTTAAAGCAAAAAGGATGAAAATGTGTATTCACAAAAATTTTCCATAAAAACAAGTATTTTTTTTTCATAAAAAATGGATTTTTAAGGGAAATTTTAAAATCCGTTTTAAACTAAACTAGAAGAGCTAGAGCAAAAAGAATGAAAATCTGTGATCACTTAAATTTTCCGGAGAAAAGAGTATTTTTATGGGAAATCCAAAAATTCATTTTAAAGCTTTACCAGAAGAGCTATAGCAAAAAAGATGAACATCTCTGTTCTCCAAAATCTTCCATAAAAACAGATATTTTTTTTATGGGATATCTAAAAAAGAAGAGGTAGAGCAAAAATAATGAAAATCTATAAAAATCGATATTTAAAACTAGGAAAATTATTTTTATATGAGAAATCCAAAAATAGATTTTTAAGTTAAGCTACCTCTTAAAATCTGTAGTCATCAAAATTTTTCACTAAACATTTCTTATTCCTATTCAATAATTTGCTTAATAAAACTGAAATTTATTCTAAATTCTCTTTCCCCTTAACAATTATGGAAATGAATATAAGTTTTGATTTCGAAGAGGGGGAGTGAAGCCAATTAAATGTTAAAACAGAAAAAGTAATTTTTATTAAACGTTTAAATATGAGGCATTTGAAACACAGGTGCTACACCTTAATGGCCAATTAAGTGATTAATTGAATAATAGCAACAACTAACAACAAGCAAAGGCTAATATTACAGTCCATATGATAAAATAAAACAAGCCAGGCTGACGTCTAAACAAAGAAAAATATAAAAAAATAAATTGAAGAAAATAAATATATATGTATTTATAAAGTGATCAATAAAAATAAAATTTATAAAATACAAAGCTTTATGAAATGTTTGAGTAAGTGTGTATGTGTAAATGTGTATTTCACACAGAGAATTAAAAGAAATAGATGCGCATATTTTAACATTTTTTACATTAAAAACTAAGGAAATTTAATTGTTTGAAACCCGTAAAGAATGTATAAAAATCGAATCGAAGTGGCAAAGGCCTTGGTCAGGTGTTGTTGCTGTTTTTATATATGTATATGAAAGTATGTGTGTGTGTGTGTTAATGTTAAGAGTTTGAAAGGAAATTGTGGTTGTTTGTTTGTTTGTTTGTTTGTTAAAGAATTTATTCAATACATTAAATTGCTTGATGTCGGCGTTTCTTCTCCTCCTCCTACCACAAAATAAACATTGTTTCTTAACAAATTTGTTTGTTTTATTTATTTTGAAATTTAATATGGCTTTAACTTGTTGTTTTTTTTTACAACAAGTTGTTTTATTTAACATAATAAATTTTATTAATATTTTCATTATTTAAAAAAAGAAACACTTGTTGTTCCCCATCCCATTGTTGGAGTTATTGGTTACATGAAGGACTTAAAATAAATTTATTTGACTTTTAAATTGAATGTTGTTCAACAAAAATTTATTTTTGTATTATTGATTCTTGATTTTTTTTTTTTATATGAAATGAATTTTATTGGAAATGATGTTTTATGCTGCTGGAAATTTTATATAATAATACTTATTTGTGTCTATTTTTGCTCCATTATTTTTTAATGTTTTATGTGCAAAATTGTGTTAAATCATCAATCTTGAATGTTATTTTTTGACAGATTTTTATGACATTTTAAGTATCAAGAAAAAAATGTTTTTTAACTTTTTGTGTCATTTGATGGAACGAAAAGGAAATTTAATATATTTTTTTATATTTAAATGGAGCTTTAAAAATGTACAATTTTCGTTGGATAACAAATAGAAAAAATATTTTATTTAGATAATTGTTTTTATTTTGTTTATTGTATGTAAACTGTATGGTATTCTACAAAACTAAGTTTAGAGTTTTAATCAAACTCCAATGAATGCAAGTAGCCAGACGGAAGGACGGACATTGTTAGATAAGCTGGAAAAGGAATTCTAAAGAGTTTTATATATTACTAAAAAAAATATAAGGTTGTATGCCTTTCAAGACTCAATACAAAATATAATATTATCTACATCTATAGGCGGGTGTAGCGCTTTAATATTCCTTATATTTATTGTTAGATAAACATTTTTTTGGCTTGCTACTTTACACATCATTATCACACATTATTCTTGTTCCTGTAGTCTGAGACATCAATACATTTATCACTTTCACCTGCATCATATTAAAAAAAAAATGAACAAGACATCCTAGACTTTTGCTAGAATTTCTTTTCTAATGGTTACTTTACAGTAATATCTCTATATTTTATATCTACGCTATGTGCTGTAATCTCTTGTCTTTTCTGTTTTCTTAAGAATCATTTTTTATGGAATTCATATCAACTTCAATTAGTTTCAACCGCACAGCCACTTTAAGTGATTGACTAGATTGTAGGTAACCTTTTTGCCAACACTACAACTACTTAGCAACTAAATAGAGGAGCGAGTTTTAGAGAGAAATATAAAAATGATGGTTGTGATTGGATTTAGCTGTCAGGAGTTTTGAAGAAAACTTTATGTTAATATTTGTTCTCTGTAGCAATATTTTTTTGTTTCAATGTTAGTTAAAGGTTTGCGTGTTTGAAAGAGGAGTTGTATTACATCCTGTTGGTGTTTCTTTTCGAGCTGTCAAGTTTATTTTAGTATTTGCAGTTTCTTATGTTACTTTTCGCTGCCTAATCCCTTGGCAGTTTCACTCATTTTGTTAGATTTATGGTGTGGACGAATTGTTCTGACGTTTTCCTGTTTGTTTTTTGTTTTTCCCAATAAAACTTAAGTGTATCTTTTTGTTTGTTGTAAGACATCAAATCTACTTACATCCTAAAGAAAACACAAAAATCGTGTAAATGTCTTTAGCATTTTGCTGGAATCTTTCTTAGTCTAGTGCTTTTTTTGTTTTATTGTTGTTGAAAAAACATGAAAAAGTGTTCCTTAATTATATTTCCTACGTTTAAATATGAGAATTTATCTTGAGGAACAGATCTTTTATACATATAACAACTCTTTGAAAGTGAAATTAATTTAGCTTGTATTTTTTTCCTTTTTTAGTGTAAGTTGTTTAATTTGTGTTTTACTTTCTGGAGAACTTAAAAGAGTCTTTAGGTGATTCACAGTTTATGATAAATACAAAAATAATAAAAGATAAAAATAATTACCTTTGTTTAATTAAGTTTAGGTCACTATCATGATTTATGATAAATGGTAGTCACGGAAATTATCAATTATAATTTAATTATAAACTGGTAGTTTATTAAATTAATATAAATTTTTATTAAATTTAATTCATTTTAAACCTATTTTAAGCTGTATATGGTTATGATACTGTATATAGATGTCTGTGACTTGCCTAAATATTTTTCTTTTTAATTTTAATTTCTTAACAAGTTAATCCATTGCATTATTTATAACATTCTCGTCTTATAATGTTCTTGTCTTTTTTAAACCCTCTTTCTTAATTTCTTCCACCATCCCCCTTTGGTGATATGTAAAGTTAAAGATATTTAATTCCAAAATGTACTCGTACTCCAAATTTTCTTAACAAATAAGATATTTAGGCATAATTATTACATCTTTCTAGCACGTAATCATTATTATTATTATTATTTTAATTTGTTTGGCGTGGTGTTTAACACTCACACATACAAACATAGACTTAAAAAATACTATGATATTTTCAAAGTTAACTTCCTTATATTAGTCAGAAAAGTCATCTTTAAAGTGAGAGAATTAAAAAAGTTAAAGTGAGATATTAATCACAATTTACATATTATTTACTGCGTTTTAGGAGAATTAACATAATTAACTTTCTTAGTTTCAAGTAAATTTAGTAATTAAATTATGAGGCTACTTATATAGACACATAAGTTTAAAAGGAAACTATGAAATGGCTTGAAAAGGTTTCTGGAAATATTAAAAAAAAAAAAAAAATACTTTGAACTTAAATTTTGGTCATAAAATATTCATGGAAATTTATAGTAAACTACTAACAAAGTGATAGGGAACGGTTCTAGTTCTTACGCTTTGTATGAGCTGGACCTGCCATTTTAAAATAGTCAACATTAATAAATGTAGTACAATTTTGTAAAAAAAAATTTTGTATGTTTTTTATTCTTTTAATTTTTTATTCTTGTCAATGGCGCTCGAGTTGCTATTGCACATTTAATAAGCAAACTAGAACTTAGCTCTCACTGCTTCATCTGTCAATTGGGTACTCAACTGGAACTTTATTAAATTTCCTGCATGATTGTTTTATACATATTTGGTGTAAATCGATCATAAATCTAATATTTTAATATAAATAAGGTAGCAGCCTCATTTTATTGGGCCAGTTTGTATTTTTGTAAGAATTATTTTTAAATTAAATTTATTTTCCATTTTAAGTTTCTTTTCAAACACTTTTTTTTTAATTCACACCTTTTTTTCCTTATGAGCTTAATAACCAAGTGATTAAATTTTTGTATTTTTTTCCTTCTTTAAAATACTAAAATTTTCTTTTACCTTTTCCTGAAAAGATTAGATTGGTAATGAAATTTATTCATAATTTATACCACCTTCTTAATACATTTTTTTTATCAAACACGCAATATATTGTTTCCTATTTTGGGCCAAAAATAAAAAAATCTAAATTTAACATGATTTTAAGTAAAGGAGACATTATTACTTTTTTGCATGTTCAACTACTAAAAAGAAAAATCTTTCAATTTTTTATTAAGTTCAGGAAAAAATTGTAGAGACCTATATAGTAATATTAATAATTTTACCTTTTAAAATTAAACTGTTATTGAAAGCCACTTGTTTTATATAAATAAGACTAATGGAAAAACAAAAATAATTTATTTTGATAAAAATTTAAATAGATTTTAAATAGAATGATATGAAAATTTAATGCTTCAAAATAAAGCTTAATATTTGTGTTGAATATTGTAGCTTTGCAGCTACAGTATAGATGTTATAAGGAGTGCGATCGAAAAAATTGTAACATACATAAAATTTAAAAACTTGGAAACTGTTGATAATAAAGCTTTTGTTTAATTGATAATATATTACAGATCATAGAATAATATAATTTGTATTCTTCTAACCACTATTTATGAACTTTTGGACCTTTTTTAAATTTGTTTATGTTTTCCAGCATTACTGTTAACTTTTCGCACCAAATTGTCCGATTTCCGAGCTAACAGGGATGTTTAGAATTCATTTTAATATACTATTAATTTTCTTAGCTTTCAAAATATCATGTGGACGTTTTTTCTCCTCGAAATGTCGAATTCTCTTTGAAAAAGTTTAACGGCAGATATTTAATTCTTTGGTCAATTATTTGCAGGAATAATTTGAATTTTTTTGAAATTGTCTACTAATTTATAGCAGTACATCATTTTCTTGGCTCGTTTCGATCAAATTCACAACAAATCAATACGGTTGTCATTAAAAATAATAACTGACATATTTTTTCCAAATTTGTTTCCAAAAAAATATTTAAATATTGTTTGGGAAAAAAGTAATTGAAAATTGATTTTTTCAATCGCACTTCTTATAATGTAGTCCCCAATGATTAAAGTTACTTTGTCATGCAGACTGGGAATTATAGACGTTAAAATTATCTACAATTAAATATATGTATATAGGAAATATATCCTCTGTAAAAATTCAATAACCTTATATATATATTTATATCATCCTATAAAATGTCCTTATTTTCTTAGACCTTTTAATAACTTCTTAATATTCATATATCTTTTTTTATGGAAACAATTTCCCTTTCCCCTAAAAATTAAAAAAAATAATAGTATAAAGAAAGGGACAAATATTTTTCAACTAGTAGTGTGTTGCATTTTAATCAGATTCTTTTTTTTTCGAAATTTTTTTCCAACAATTTTATTTTCATATTGGATATTTTACAATACACATACATAGATATATTTTACTATGACTTCCTTTTTACTTTTGTTGTTGTTATTGTGTAGTTTTATATTGATAACTCAGCATCAATTTTGAGACAAACGTTCATATGCCAACATACTTACGAGACATTACTTAGACACTTACAATTTCCGCACGACGCATAAGTAGAGGGTACGAAGGAAGAAAGAAAAAAAAAACATGAGTAATGATTTGACATAATGAAAAGCATGAGCCATCAAATTCGTTGACAATAGCAAAATACCAAACAATTGTGCGGAAAATGGGTTTGACCACAGTTTTGCTTGCCTTTTGTTTAACTTTTTTTTATAATAACAAGCAAGTCAAGCACTTTGAGTAAGAGTCAAATTAATGATTGTAAGTAGAGGAACTAGCGTGTATTGTTTGCGCAATTGACAATGACAACGAAAAATAGGATATTTTAGGAGGGTTAGAGAAAGAAAAAGAACTTTGTTGTAAAGGAAAATAATAAAATCTTTAGTTAAGAAAAATTATTTAAAGGTTAAAAGGTTTTAGTGTAAATAATAATTACAAATCACTGACTCTTGAAATATGTTAGAAATCTATTTCAGGGTATTAGGATTTATCTCAAAGTTATACATCTTAAGAAAAATTTGAGTAGTTTATATCAGAGATGAAATATAAATCAGTTTATATGATGATGTTTATATTTTGCTTAGTATTTTTATTATATTGACTGAAAGAAACTTTGCATTTTACTTATTTGATTTAATTAAAATTTATTATGAAATTATTAGCAGGAACTTTAAAAAGCACAATTATAGTAGACAAAACTTTAAGCTTAAACGATCATTAAAAAATATATATTAGGAACTATAAAACAAAAAATATTGCTATACATTTTGAGCCCTTAGTTAGTGCAGAAAACAAAACTTTACAGGAGAAAAATTGTTGTGATGTTGTTGTATGTATGCAAAATATCACTTGCAATGAAATTGTTTTCGCTATAAATCTGAAATTTCACTTGAAACTTTCTGGTATTTCTTCATCTACAGTTGTTGAAGAGTTGATGTTACCTGTTAATTCTTTGCTTGGGCATTTAAACTTGCTGTAAGAAAGTTACCCATTGATAAAATTATTAAAAATTTGAAAATATTTTTTTTTTTTGTAGTAAAGTATATAAAGCAAAATGCTCTTAAAGCTTTAATAAATTATCTGATATTAGCTTGAATAAAAGTGTTTTTAAATTAATAATGTCTTTATGTGTTCAATAATATTACTTGCAGTACCTTCAATATCAGTATTTTTGTCTGATGCTAATGTCCATGAAATCCCAGTCTCCCCGTACCTTAGTCACTCAACCAACTAGCTTAAGTTATATGTACATTGTTCTTACTCCTGTTCTTATCAGTTGGCTTTAATTCAAGAATTTTATTTATGATTTAGTTGAGATCTCAAATAACTTTATGATATGCTGACTTTCATTTTTTTTATTATTTTTTTTGTATTTAAACAAATGAATTTGATTTAAACTCATGTACTACACGTATTTGTTTTTTTTCCTTCTTTTTATTTAAGTTATTTAAAGTTTATTTATGACTATGTATGAGTAAATTTGTGTATAATATATGTAATCTTTTAAAAAAAGGTCCTTTGAGTCAGATATTTTTTCTGTTTTTTTTTTAAAGAAAGGAAACGAAACTGCAAATAAACAAGAATGTCTATAATTTGATGCTTTTTATTTAGTTGCCATTCAGTTAGTGTTCATACAACACAAAATTGAAAAATAAGAAGTAAAAAAAAAATAATAATAAATAAATAAAATTTATAGAAATGAATGAAATGAAAGAAATCATATACGAGTACAAATTGTAATTTTAGCATACGGGGTCTGTAAATCATAATTTCTTCTATTATTTGTTTGAAAATGTTTATGTGTGTGTGTGTGTGAAAAAATATGATTTATATTCATAATAGAGTGTAAGAAAATAACATTTATTTGTTTGCTTTTTTTAAGAAGAGGAATGAGGATCAAAGAGGGATTTACTAATGTGAAAACATGTGTTTATTAATAAAAAATATAAGTTGGTATATAAATTTCCAGTGAAATCCCTGTAGTACTTTATTATCCTATATTAAAACAACTTGGTGTAGCTGCTACTCACCTCCTGCTACTATAGTAGCAGTTTTGCTGTTATTTTTGTTGTTTTTAAGATGTGCGTGTGAAATATATTTTCTTCTTTCTTTTTCACTTTCAGTCAGTCACTTTAGTAATATTTTTTATTTCTTTCTTTTTACATTCCTATGGTTTTTGTATTTGTATTTATATTTATATATGTTTTTATTATTATTGTTGTTATTTTGAATTTATTTGTTGAATTATTTTTTCATGAAGTAATTTTCGTGTGCAAATTAGTTTATTGGAATTTGTTGTTTCTTTAGATGTTGTTTTTGTTTTTGTCGCTCACTTGTTATTCGAATTTATATTAATTTATTTAAGAAGTTTTTCCTGTCAAGTCTCTTACTGTAGAATTGCGTGTTAACATATGATAGTTTTACATTTTATCCAGGTAAAGTGTTTCGATTTTTTTCTTCATATATTTTAGCTTGAAAACATGCGTGCTTATAAATTTATCGCAAATGAAATTACTTACAAGCATATAATATTTTATTTTATTTTAGTTAGTTAAAATCTTGACATTTCGGAGTTATGTTGTTTAAATATTATATTAAAAAGGCTGCTTAAAGAAATCAAATATAGTTGCTAAGACTGGGGAAGTTTCGGCACTTTTTTTAAAGGTCTGAAACTGGGAATGTATTCGACAGATTTAAAAATGTTATGGCTTTTTGTTATCCTTAGATATTGAACAATAAAATTTAATTTAAAGATAGAATTTAGTGTTGTTTATGAGCCAACTAAGTATTAAGTATTTATTTTTTTGTTAATGTCGATGGCAACATCCCGAATCGAACCCAGGTTACTTTTAC
>MINK01171846.1:3134-21222 GCA_001735545.1 Phormia regina
ATTTTTCATTAAACATTTTCATTTTGGGGAGGGAAATTTCCCTTTTTCCCTCCCCGTGGATCCGCGCCTGTACATACATATGTATGTTTGTATGTAATTTTTCCCTTTATATTTCTGAAATGATGTAAAATAGTGTTAAATGTTTTTTTATTTATTTTGTTTTTGTTGTTGTTGTTATTATTATTGTTTTGGGTGTATATTTTGAATAGACTTAATTTTGTGTGACTTGAAAAATGTGTCTGGGTTGTATTTGGAGAAAAGGGGGGAAAATTATCCAAATAAAAGCTGTAAAGAGAGCAGAAACAAATAATGCTTTATTAAAAGTGTAATAAAATTAATAGTGTTGAAATAATTAAAATGAAACGTTTATACAATTTTGTATAAAAATAAATGCACTGCAGTTAGGGTTGCCAGATCCAGATAAACAAAAAGATGTCTATGAATTTATTGAGATTCAATTATATTTTTCAATTCCATACTTTGGAAGTGCAAAACTATGTTGGTTTTTGTCTTTAGAAAGTTATATATTTAGCTGGACAAAATTTAATTTAACTATAAACTGGACAATCGTCAAAAAAAAGCTTGAAAACCCAGTCCAACTGGCCACACTAAATACAGTGCACTAAAGAAAATTTTCCAACAGTTTTGGTAACTAATTCATTAGTAATGAATTTGTTTCACTAGCACTTACTATATAGTTCCTTAAATCATACATTTTAACATATAAATATTTTTAATTAAATAACCATTTAATCAAGTCTTTCATTTATATCCCCTTATAAATTACTAGTAGATACTAAGGTGACAACAATTGAAGAAAACATTAAAATGTTTAAGAAACCTTCAGAATTTGAGAACAGTAAACTATTAAATTTTCCGAAAGTGTCAATATTATTTTGTTCAGGAGTGTACAACTATTTTTTTTTATTAGCTTTTAAACTCCTCCTCTATTCTTGTATAATATTTTAACACCTTGTCAATTTGTAAACAAATTAACAGTTCTCTCAAAACTAAATGTCTTTTTACGTCTATTGTGAGAAAATTATACATACAACTGTTTGTATATATTATGTATATATGTACATAGTTTTGACAATAGAAAACGAAGCATGAAATTAATTTTTTTTATTTTTTAAAAAGTAATAAAAAAATACATAAAATTCAAACAAAAACTCAAGACAGGACATTGCTAACGTATAATGTAGTGACTTGTTTTTGTTGTCAAAAAAGGTGTTAATTAAAAAAAAAATCCATAAAAATAGTAAAACAATTAAAGACACGTCTAACAAAAGAATAGAGGCATTTAAAAGTATTCTGCCGACAATTTTAGCTGTTGAACCGTAATGATGTTATAAAAACTTTTTTAAGGAATATCTTTATTTTTCTATTTTTAAATATTGTACTTTTTAAGAGTCCAATGCGAAATATTTTTATGTTCTCTTTGTAATTAATATTAAAATATTTCTTTAAAACAATTAATTTTATTATCATTAAACGTGTGATTTAATTCTTTGAAGTTATGGTCATAACAATCAAATATTTTTGACGTTAAAGTCTTAAATATATGTTTACTTAGGATTTTTACTTGGCATAAATAACAACTGATATTTTATTGTATTTTATCTTTCAAAATAATTGTAAGATTGTAAAAGAAAAAAAAATATATATTAGAAAAATTTGGCACAATTTCTGTAAAATATTTGCAAACTGTGACCACAGCTGTATTTTGAATTTTATTGACTTAATAATTCTAAAGTAAAGCAACTTTTTAATAAGGACTAAAGCTTATGTAGACTTTATATTAGTTGCGTTTTTGTTTTAGACACAAAAATGAACAAGAGCTTCCAAAAAAGAACAGTTTTACTACTTCAAAGGTGGAACCAAGTGCATATTTTCAACTTTTTTGGAAGTTCCCAAAAATGACTTACAGAAAAGTTAAAATAAATTAAAATTTAGCTAGAAAAAATTTTAACTTTAAATTTAAAAAAAATTAAAGCATTTTTCCTATTTTTTAATAAATTTTGTTAAAAAAATTTATATAGTTTTAAGAGAAGTACTTTGAAAGCAATGAACAAGAAGTATAAAATCACAACATTATATCAATGACAACCATGGCTTAAAAAAAAAGAACTTCTGCAGTACTTTTTCACCACTAAGTACTTCCTTCGAATGACAATACAATGTTAAATTCATGACTTTTTCAGTTCTTTTTTTGCTGTGTAATTTTTTCAATCACATACTACTTTAAAAAATCGTATATTTCCTAAAAAAGTTTATGATAATTTTTATTTTAAATTTAGTAAATGTTTAAATAGATTTTTTGTTGGAAAATTGTTCATTTTTAATTGTAAATATTTATTTTTTTTTTTTGAAATTTTCACTTCTCCTTAGTTAAATACTTTTTTTTAATTATTACTTTTCTTACAAAAATCCATCTCTAGAAAAGAAAAGAATTATTTTTACTCTATTATTACTTTTTTTTTTAATTGTTTGTATTCTTTAAGTTACTTTATATGCACACATACATACATACATATATAAATTTGAATTAAGATAATTAGGTTTTTTCCTAAATTAACACGTTTTTATGTCATAAGATTGATCAGAATGGTATAAAACTCTCCATTACTAACACAAACATAAATACTTACAATATTTATGTTAATTGAATATGTAAATGTGTGTAAGATATTAACGAGAAAAAAAAGAAAGAAAATAATTGGCAACGCATGAAGTAACCTGATAAATATTCTCATATACTTTTTTTTTTACTCTAAAATATATAATATTATGCAGCCTCACATAATTAGTAAGTTAGTTCAAAGAAAACGGGAAGTGTTTGTATTTTGTATCTGCTAGATACTTTATTAACTTCATTCAAAAAAATTGTTGGTTTGTGTACTAGAAATTTAATAATAATTATTACATAATTTTTTTTTTTATAAAATATGGTTTTAATAATTTGTAGCAAAAATAACAACAACAAAGGCAACATTAGAATTATATTTATATACCTTAATCTATTTTAAAGATACAACAACGTGTCTAAGCTGCATTCGTCGTCTAGTCAGAGTCTGGCATTATCATGAATTTTTGAAAAATAAATAATAAATACACCTGGCCAGTGGAAATAATAATAAAAAAAAATAATAATAATTAGACAAAAGTATTTGACCTGTATTGTACAGAAAAAAAATGAACACTTAACAACAACTCAAACAAAAGAAATTATGAAATATGAATCTATTGTCTTTGACAATTTGAAAACAATATGTTTTTAGTAGAAGTAAGGAAATTCCCTCATAGATAAATATGACAGCAAACAAATAAAATAAAATAACTTTGTATTCCATAATAACAGATATATAAACATAATTATAAATGCAATAAATTTTTAATTTGTTCTAATTTTGTTTATAATATTCAACTAAAATTATAATAAAATAAATATATCAAGTGTACTTATTATTATGCAACAGAGTATTAAAAAAAAATAACTTCACCCGCTTAATATTTCATTAATTTCATTTACTATTTTCTATGTATAAACTATAACAACAACAAAATTTCTAAGAATTGCTAATGTTTGACTTACATGGTCAGACAGATGGACGGACTACAACAGAGACGTTTCCCGAAAGAAATACCAACTACATTTCATTCATTTTTTTTTTATCAACAAAACTAAAAGAATATTTTTGTAGTTAATTATTCTTGCAAATGATCATCTTATTGTTTTGTTACGGTAACTTGAGAGTCATAGACTTTGTTTTGATCATTTTTTCTTTTTCTTTTCCTTTTCTTATGTCTTAGGCCTTAGAAAAAAAAAACGACCCTCTTACTTAAAGTCAATAATTTTTGACATCTCTCTCGTTTACTATTTTACTACTTGTTTTATTTTCTTTGTTTTTTACTCTTTGTTAGATATTTTAGGTAGAATCTCTTATTGTTGTTATAGATTGTGTTTTGTGGTACGTGTTTTAATTATTGAACAGCTGCAAGGGAGAGAGAAAGAGTGAAAGGACTTAAATAATGGTCATCAGCTGCTTAATTATATTTCCTTTTTGATTAAATTTTACATAAATATTGTTTCTTGTAGGTGACACAAGTTAAATTTATTAGGGACTTCCATTAAAGATAAACAAAAATGTACCATAAGGGAAGAAGAAGGGGAAAAGGAAGTTATTAATTTTAATATATTCTAAGCATTTTTTCAACTAGTAAATTTGTTGGCTTTTAAAATAGTATGAATATAATTTTGATTTGTTGCTAAATCACACCTTTAGAAATATTTTCAAAAATATTGATAAAATTTTTTAATAAAATATTTTTTATTGTAAATTAGTTTAGTTCTTAATTAGTTTCTTTATTTATCGATTTATTTATTGATTTTAGTTATTTAATATTTTTTCATAAAATATTAATTCAGCTCAGCTGAATATAATTATAAAGACTTTTTATTCGCAAAAATTATGAAAAAATAATTTTCAATTGAGATTTATAATTCAGCTTAGCTGAATAAGTAATTAAACATTTAAAAGTTCAGTTATGTTAAATACGTAATTATTGAATTTAAAGGAAAATATTTGTTATTTTTATTTCAAATATAATATTATTTTACAAACAAATTCAGCTTAGCTGAGTTATGCTATGCTATAATATGTTTTTAAGAGCATTTTTTTCATAAAAATTTCAATTAAATTTCATGAAGATATAGTTTTTAATAGAAAAGTCAATTCAGCTAATTTTATTAGAAATTTAAGGTAATTCTAGTTTCTTTTTTTTTAATATTTTTCAAAGTAAATAAAATATATATAAACTATTGTTTGTAATAAAAGTATTTTTCTAAGACCGATATTTAACAATATTAAAAAAAAAAACTTTAGGAATTCTTTAAATTTTTGTTTTTAATGCTGCTCAATATAATAAATAATTAGAAATAAATAAAGAAATAAATAATTTTTCGTTTATAATAATCCCCTCTATTTCTTCTTATCATTGCAGATCCACCAAAAAATATATGTAAAACAATAATAATAAAATAAATTCTCCCAAACCAAAATATAGAAAACTATCCCACAAATAAAAAAGAAAAAAAAAACAAATAAATTATATTTTTTAGCAACAAACAAACACAAACAAAATTGATTTATAAAAAACAAAAGATAAAAACAACAACATATTTTTATAAATCAAAGAAAATTGAAGAAAAAAAAAAAATAAAAAGTCAAAAATTTTATCAAAGTGATAAAAAGTGAGATAATAACAAATAAAAATCTTCACCATAATCATCATCATCACCGTTGGCGATCAGCGTTCGAACACAGCGATAGAACACAAAGGTTCTTTAAAACTTTTTGTCAACCTGATATGTCGGAGGGTTTAAAAGCGCTCCTAGATGCTGCTCAATATATTGAGCAGCAGGAGAAATTAAAATTATCACCACAGGCCACAGCAATACCGGCAATACTCAATGAGCAGCAGCAACGTTTTATAGTGCATGCGTATGATGCAACAATAGCGGCAGCCAATAACAGCAACAATAATAATATTAATAATACAAGTACCAATACAACGACAACATCTAATGGTCATCATTTGAATGGTGGCGGCAATAGCATAAGTATACGCAATTCAAATATACGACATGGAAATGCCGGTTCATTACAAGTGTCATCATCAGCACCAGCTGCTGCAGCCCCATTTCAACATGTTATTAATGGTCATCAACAACATCACAACAGCAATAGCAATGCCTCTGCGTCTGCCTCCCTACAACATCATCACCACCAGCAAACGTCAACGGTATTAACTAACGGTACAAATAGTGCAACAACAAATGGTCATCATCATCATAATCATACCCACCATCCGAACAACAATCATCCTCTTCAACATTTAAATCTTAATCATCAACAAAATAGTCAATTATTGAATGCAAATCATCATGATTATGAATTTAATGGTAATAGTAACGGAGGTGTTGGTATCGTTGGTGGTGGTGCCAATGTAACTGTTGTGGCCTCATCACCCTCGTCTTCATCTTCTGCGGGGGCAACAAATGGCAATTTAATGCAACAATTATCTTTAAATGGCAGGTCCAGTGAAGGTCGCCTAACGGGTAAGTTTTCATTTTTATTAATTTTTTATTTTTTTTTTATTATTTTTTGATTATTTTTGTGTTTTATGTCTTTTTGCGCTTTATTTATTTATTTACATCATGTGTTTCATAATCTGTTTATTATAATTATTTATGTGTATAATTTACAACAAATTTTCTACTTCGTCATTGGTGGGTTTATTAAAAAAATATGATAATAATATATTTTAATATTTTCAAGAAAACAAAACTAAACTAAACTCATACTAAATAATATGTATTTTTATTTCTTATAATTTATTTTATAATTCAGCTCAGCTGAATTGCTCTTAAAAACCATACATGACTTTATTGTATTTAGAAAAAAAAAAAAAAAATTACAAATAGCGAATTAAGCTCAGCTGAATAGGTTTTTGAAGGTTTTTATGGCGAACTGTATGATATTTTCAATTAACTTATTTTATTTAAGCATTAAATATCAATTCAGCTAAATGTAATTAAAAACCCTTTTATAGGAATTTTGTATCCAAAATAGATTTTTTAACTTAAAAATTTAAATTTAACTTTGCTGAATTAGAATTTAAAGGATCTTAGGAGTTAAGTAAATAATATATTTTTTTTTAATTGTTCTTAATCCCTTCGATTTGATTTTCTACCATAATATATAAAATGCTGTTTTTTTATATTTAAAGTGTTTTTATAGGAAATTTTGAAATATTCTAAAGATTTTCAATAGTAAAATTGTGAATATTTTTTTGTGGAAATTTGTAACATTTCTGTTGAATATCACTTTGTTAAAGCTAAATAGATTTTCCACAATAATATTATTTACAAGTAATTTTATTTTAGTACAACACATACATATGTATGTATTCACCTCAGCTGAATAAGAATTTCTATGAGAAAATGTTAAATTTGTTGTTTTTATGTGTATAATTACTTAATGTTTATTCAGCTTAGCTGAATTTAATTGAAACATCTTTTTTTTTTTTTTCTTTGATATAAAAAATTTTCTGTTTAAAATGTGTAATTTTCACTACTAAATGAATATTTTTTTAAATTATATTATAGAACGGAATTCAAAAATTCAGCTTAGCTGAATTTGTGTTATTCAGAATTTTAAGGAGAAATTAACTCAATTCTGTTTTAATATGCGTTTAACCTCAATTCAGTTTTGCTGAATATACTTTAATTATTAATTTTTCTATTTAAAGTATTCGAAATTTTTCCATAATTTTTCTCTTTTCTTGCCTTTTTTTTAATAAATTAGCAAAAAAAAGTTCATTCTTATGCTTTACAAAATTAAACTTTCAGGAAATTGCATTTTATTAGCTTTTCTATTTTTTTCTTTTGTTTTTCTTGAATTTTTCTTCAGCCACTATTGAAAACTTTTCCTGTATGTACATGACGGAAAAAAGTTTATTTAATAGTTTCTTTTTAAATCCTTGTACATATATTTACTTTGGTGTTTTCTTTGAAATTCTTGTTGTTGTAAGCTAAAAATAGCATTTTATTAATTGCCTCTTTAAGTTTTATTGAGACCACAGCTTTTTTAAAAGTGACAAAAACAACAAAGAAAATACTAAATAAGATTTTTATTTATGAATATTTTCCTGGATATAATGTATGCAAGCTCACGCATGCACTTATCAAAAGTGTTATAGAAACAACAACTAACAAAACAAAAATAAAAAAAGCAACAAATAAAACAACATTGTATAAACTATAAAAACAAACCAAGAGAGGGTGAAAAAACTTTAACAAGGAGCAATTTATGTACATACATACATTCATACATATGTACGTATGTATGTATGTATGTGTATAGAAAAATGCACATATACACTTGCTTATTTATTTATTTGCCCACGTATCCATGCTTTATATTTATAAATAGCATAAATATAAAATTTAATCAAAAATAATACAAAATTTTATTGTACATACTAATATTTTGTACACCTTTTTAAATAAACAAAAACAACATGTGCAACTCTGAGTATATAATCACAAACTTGTTCTCTCTCTCTCTCTCTCTCTCTCTCTCTCTCTCTCTGAATCATTTAATGCATTTTAAATCTTCTCAATTAATATAATTGCTATGAAAAAATTCTCATTGCATTTATTTATTATTTTTACTCCCACTAAATTTTAAAAATTGAGGTGAATTTTTGAGGCAAAATACATAAGTGTTGTTTTTAGATAAAGAGGGCGTTTTTTTTTCTGCTTTTATTCTGGGTAGTATTTTTTTCTTTTTATTCTTGTTGTATGTAAGTGGAAAAAATAACAAACAAAAACTTGTTTTGACCTTGTTTATAATAAAATTGAAAACAGAGAATAAAAACAAAAATATATATATAAAATCCATCTTTTACAGAGGAACAGACTCTAATAACAGATGCGCAGACACATGTTGGCTGTTATACAACAAAAAAGAAGAGAAAAATAATAAAAAATATATACATACATGTATGAATATAAACATACATATGTACATATGTATGTACTTTTTTGGAGATAAATACAATGAAATGAATAGGAAGAAAAAATTTGTCTTGGTGGTTTGGCCTAGAGATTTTATATTTATTTAATTCAGCCACCAGAATATGCAAAAATAAAAGTAAAGTAAGCTTTTTATTAAAAAAAAAATGTTCTTTAAAACATATTCAGCTAGCAGAATTTACTTAAACAATAATTTTTAACCCTTTAATGCCAAAAGGATTAGTATTTGTCTAGTTTAGCTAGTTAATAGTTAAAGAAATTATTTTTTAAATAAAAACTTTTTAATAGAATATAACATTTTTAAGTATTATTCAGCTTAGGCTAATTATAAATTACAATTCAACTTAGCTGAATGAATGTCTAATGGGCTATAATATAATTGTGCTAATCTAAATATAAATTAGACGTTATTCTAGTTTATAATGTTTCTATTTTTCTTAATATGATTTAAAAAGTATATTCGATATTATTAAATTGTATGTTTCAAAAGTTACAAATCTTAAATAAAATATTTTAATATTAGTCCAACTTAGCTGAATTAACAACTTTATAGACAATTTATTTAAGATGAATTTATATCTGTTCTTATTAAAAAATTTTAATAATTTTAAATAATATATATTCTTTTTAGCTGTAATTGAGTTGAGTTTTAAAAAGAAAACTAGCTGTTGAGGTAATTAAATTTTTTTAAATAACAAAATCTTGAATTGAGCCAATTTTTTTGTACCTGTAGTAGAATGGTTTAAAATAATAAATAATATTTTTAATTTATATAGCAAGCTGAATTAGTATTTTAGTATGATTTTTCAATAGTTAAATTTTTAAAACACACCAATTCAGCTAGCTGAATATTTTTTTAAACCATTTTATAGATAAACGAATAACTTAAATTACAAGTTTTGGTATTTAACACCAATTCAGCTAGCTGAATATCTTTTTAAAACAATTTTATGGAAAAATTATTTAAATATGTTTTTTTTTATATTTTGATAAAAAATTTGTTAGCTGAATTACATAAAAAACTTTTTAATATTAAAGTTTTTTATATTACATATATAATTTTACATAAATAATTTTATTTATTTTTATTTTTCTATTTGTTAGTTATCAGCTGTATTTTAGCTTAGCTGAATTATAGAGAGAGAGTTAAATTTTTTAGGTTAAAAAATTTTTATTATTTTAATGTTTTTATTAATTCAGCTAAGCAGCATTATAGATTCTTATAAATAAAATAATAATTAAAGTTTATTTGGAAATTTAAATTTCTTTTCTTTTATAAAATTGATCGCTGAAATTATTTCTTATTACACTTTTCATATTTTTACCATCAAATCTTAAAAATAAAATAAACCTTTAATTTTTTCCATTAAATGAAAAACATATTTCAATTAAAACATACAATACTATAAGATACTTAAAACACATACATATAATTTCACCACCAATCTCTTTTGTATTACAATTCACTTTATTTCTTACTACTTACAAAGTACTTTTAACATCCTGTTTATGATTTTTTTTTTTTTGTTAAATATTTGCGATTGAGTGCTGAATAACATCTACATACATACATTCATATGTACATAGCTGAAAGATCACGACCTTACCATACTTTATTATTATTATTATTATTTTTTTTTTTTCAAACAATTGTTTTGCAACTTTGTTGTAGTGTTTATTATTATTTTTTTCCCTTTCATTTGTTTGGCACGAAAAGGATTTTTTTTGCAACTTTGTTGCCAAAAGTATATGATTTTGTTGGTTTTTCAATATATTTTACTTTGTATAAGGGGACATTGTATTGTTCAAAAAAGGCTTCTTTCTTTCTGTTTTAAATTTATTATTACAAACATTTTTTATAAGATTTCTTTTTATTTAAGATACCCCACAAAATAAAAAATAAAAAAAAAAAAATAAAATAAAAAAAAACAAAGTAAAGTAAACAAATTCTGAAAATATTTCGTAGCAGCGGTTCTTGTTCTTGTTTTTGTTAAAGAAATACAAATGCTACCTGTGGTTTTTTACTTAATTGTTGTTGTATTTTTTTTTGTTTCTTTAAATTTGAGCAGCTCTAGTTATTGAATTCTTACCCTGGTTTTGTTAGTGGAATATTTTTATATTTTCATTTATTTATTAAAATCGTAAAATTGTATGTGGTTTCAGTTTTTTCTTGGGTACATTTTTTATATTTTATTTGAACTCTTATTCCTATGGTACTGACCACTTAAATATGGGAAAAAAATAAAAAATGTAAATAATTTAATATATTTTTAAGGACTTTACATATTTTTTTTATTATTTTAATACATAATATTTTTTGTTATTATATTTTTGTATATTTATTTTATTAAATTTAAATGAGTTTTAACTAATTTTAAATAAAAATACCAATTGATATCAACACAGATGTTGATTTGAAAACAGATTCTAAATAAATATATATTATTAAATGTTTTTGTTTTTAATTCACAATAAATGTATTAATATTATACAGTGAGTGACAATAAAAAATTTAAAAATTGATTATAAAAAAGCACATATTGCAGAAACTTTAATTGAGAGCTCATTTTGCACTATATAAAGAGCTACATTTTAAAATAAAATTTAAATTATGAATATAATCATATACAATTAAATTACATAAAAATTACCATATAAATTAATAAAACTTTCAGAAATTTATATTTTACCTTAAGCTAATTTTGGATTATTTGAAGCTATTTATTATCTTAATAAACCATTAAGATTAAAGTAAAATTGTTAATTATTTCAAAAAAATGAATGTATAAAGAACTATAATTGAACTTTAAATGCTTCAACTTGAGGACTAAATTCTTTTAACAAAAGATAATTTAAGTAAATTTGGAAGTATTAAAAAGTAAAAATTTTAAATATTTCCCGACTATTTTATAATCATATAAAATCAAAGCAGATTTTGGAACTTTTCGATAACCTCCTTAATGAAAATATACAGTTTTTTTTTTTAAATCTAGCACAATTCTCAGTGCGACGTTTTTAACGTCATTCACTGTACATACAATAGAACAATATGTAGATATGAAGATGTGAAAGTATGTATATGAAGAATACATATTTGTTTATAAAAAAGTAATTATTAATGTATGACAAAAAAAAAAAAAATAAATAAATAAAAAAAAATAGGTACATGTGTGCTAAAAAAAAAAATCTAAACAAATAAAAACAAATAAAACACCAACAGAAAAAATAAATATTGCATAATATTGTTTGTTTTAAAAAAAGAGACATTTCTTTTTAATTAGTTTTATTGTTTAAAAATAATTTATCATGAAATGTTTTAAGAATATATGTATGTATGTATTTTTAACTTGCAACGTCATTTAGTTTTTGTTTATAGGAAATTAAAAAAAACCATTTGTTTGCCAAAAGTTTTATTTTATTTTTTATTTTTAAATATTTTTCTTTAGCAGAAATTAATTTTCTTACTAATTCAGCTAGCTGAATTCATTACAAATTGGTATTAAAATTTCAAATGTATATTATAATTCAGCTTAGCTGAATATAGTTTAAAGTTTGTAGATGATAATAATACATATACAAACATATTTCTATACCAAAAATTTAATTTCTTTTTCAATTTTTTAATAATTCCTTTAAATTTATTTGTTGCAAAATAAAATGTTATTTAAATTTTTTAATAAATTTTGCTATTTAGTTATTTATAATTAAAATATATGTTGTATATGTTGTTTTTGTACGGATTTTCATTTAAAAAGAAAATTAGACATTATTTTTTAAAGAATAATCGCAGAAGAATTGTATTCAGCTTAGCTGAATTTTAAATGACAATTGAAATAACTGTAAAAATATTTTATAACGTGCCTGAAACAAACTCAGCTCAGTAGAATGAATAATTAAAAGGGTCTTTGCATGATAATTCCTTATTATCTGTGTAAAATGGCTGAAAAACTGTGTAAAATAGCTATAAAGTAAAATTCAATTTAGCTGAATACATTTATAATTTGAAAGCATTAAGCTTTTATTTTAATCTATTGATAGAATTATTTGAAATATTTTCAGTTTAGCTCAGCTGAATTTAATTTTACCCAGAATTAAAGTGAAGTTAAGCTCGATTAAGTTTATATATATATGTATATGTTATAATAAATCAGCTAGATTTTTTTTCAAATTTATTTATTTTTTCTGTCACGATAACTCCACTCCCCTGTTTAGTTGTTTACAAAAAATATCAAAATAAATTCGTGGTTTTTATCAGTATAAAGTACGTAAAAATAACAAATATGTACTTTGGGGTTCTAATTAAAGACTTTTAATTAAATTCTTTAATAAATATTATATATTTATTGTTATAAATCGTACGATATTTTTAACCAATTTTAGAGATTCCAATAAATTCAAATATTTATTTGAAATTAAATAGTGAAAATATGTATGTATGTTATTTTTTACATTATTTTGAAAACATTTCTCTTTCAAATGTGCTGAACACACTTGTATTTGTTGTGTTCTACATTTTTGTTGTTAAAACTGTTTTTTTTACCACTTCAGCATCCTCCCCCTACCTCTTTAAAAATATTATATAGTACTCTTTTATTTATACAAGCATTTATTCTACCCATCCCATCCCTAAAAAAAAAACTAAAACCACAAAATAATTGTGTATTAAATGCTGATGATGAGCGTGTGTAGCAGCAAGAGTATTATCATAATATTAGCAAATAAAAATAAAACAAGAAAAACAAAAATAATATCATCAAAACAGCTTTTTATTAAGGCCACGTGTACTACAAAGTACAAAAATGTATAGAAAAGAAAGAAAAAATAAAGAAAAACATACAAATAAAAAGTATGAAAACGCGTGTATACCAGTTTGTATGTATTGGAGAGAAAGAGAGATAGAGAGAGGGAGCATTTGGCTCCCCTTTTTTAAGAAATTTTAAATTTCTCCATTACTAATACACCGGTTTTCAGCTGAAGCTTTATGTCATTCATGTTTTTATTATGAATTTTAGAAGAGAATTTTTTATTAGTGAATCTAAACTTGTTGCTCTGCTTTTGTTTTTTTTAACCCCCCAGTTACATTTTTTTGTTTATATACATACTTAACCAGGGGAAGAGAATAAACTCAGAAAAAAATAACGATAGATTTTTTATAGTATGTGGTGCTTTTATTTTTCGATAAGAGTAATATAGCAGGGCTGGAAATTTTAAAACAATAGAAATTAGAATTATTTTCAGTTTTGTGGTAAAAATTCATGATTATTTATTTAAAACTATTGCTTTTCTTTTAATTTTACAAACTTCAGTTTCGTTTAATAATTATGAAAAATTATATGTAAATTATTATTAAATTAATTTAACAAAATAATAAAGATTCATTGAGCAGAAAAATTATATGAAATATAAATTATTTTAAAATTAAAATTTCGTCAAGTTTTCTATTTGCAAAAGTATACCTGTTTTGATATATTCGATTTAAAAGGTTGAAATTATGCACAAAAAATTATTATTTAACTGTTTGCTTTGCAAATTAAAGTTTCGTTAAGTTTTTTTTAATAAAAAAAAATAAATATTTGTGATAATCTATCATTAATAAATTATTAACTTAATATAACAATATATTTTATTTTTGCATTATTTTTTGGGAAATGTTTCGTTATGTTTTAAAACTTTACGATGATTTAGAATATAATTTATTGTTAAATTTTAAAAGTTAAATAAAATAAAAATATATATATTTTTTGTTTTCTTTAACTAAATAAAATTTGGTTGGATGTTTAAAGAAAAAGCAGGTAAAATGTTTTAATCTCTGCGTTGTAGGTTAAGTCGATTTTCCAAAGGATTTTAATAAAAGAGAACTTTTAATTCGTAATATTTTAATTTGGCATCTCTGCAATAGAAAAAGTTGGAAGTTTTTATTTTAATTATTACAATTATTCTTTTTTCTTTTTTGCTTACAATTTTTAAATCTAAATTAAACTCTGAGAGTGTATGGAGCTGGTGGAGCTCTTGCAAATGTTTATGTGTATAAGTGAGAAGTTGTTTTTGATTTTTCTTTTACAAAAAGAAAATCTCAAAAAGTTTTAAGACTCTTTTATTTTTGTGGCTCATTTTAATAACTTGCTAATTGCAACTTTTTTGTTATTGTAGTGGTTGTTATTATGTTATTACAGGGTTGCCAAATTTTATAGATTGTTGCAATTAAAGAAAATTATAATAAAATTGAAGAAAATAAGGAAAATTAATAGAATTTGTTCAATTTAAATACATATACAAATACATATAAACAAATAGTACACATGATCTTAATAAATTTGTCTTTGCTCAACTCTTAAACAATAAAAGAAGAAACTTAAATCCCTGTTTTAATTTTTTTTAATTATATTGATATTTATGCTCTATGCTCTGGTCACCCTATGGTGCAACATTTTCACTAAAGCCGCTCTGTTTCAGTCGCAGCCATAATAAAATGTTGCTGTTGTAGAGTACTGGGATTTTAGAGTAAAGCAGCAGCGTAGCGTAGAGCACTTAACAAATTGTGTGTATAAAAACGGTGTGGTGATTGTAAACAACAAGTCATTGAACTTTGTACGAATTTTTTTTTGAACAAAATATTTTCTTTTTTTATTTCTTTTGTTTGCTGTTTTTAAACATATTTTATTGTTTTTGTATAAATTAAAAATAAAATACCTACTTTTTGTTTTTAAACGAAAGTACAAAAAAATAATTTTATAGCAAAAACAAAAGTAGGAAAAAAAATCAGCGATAAAAGAGGGACATTTTATGAAATCATTTTAAATGTTAAAAAAAAAATAAGAAAGAAATTTCTTCAATCTTTGTCTGCGCCTGCTCTTTGTTATTATTACACGACGAGTACTAGATTTTTGTATTGCGTCGTGTGTTGTTGTCGCGTGGCATTTTGTTTTTAAGTTTATTGTTTTTTTGTTTGTTTTCATCTTACTTAGCACCCACATTTTGTTGTTGTTTTTTTTTTATAATAAGTTTTGTTGGTATCTCTTACATACTCCTCTATAACGTGTTTTTCTTGATTTTGTTGTTGATTTCCTTTATATTTTTTGTTTTCTTCTTTATTATTGTTGTTGTAATGCTATTTATTGTGTAAAAAAGTATTGAGAGTGTGGGTTGGTGGTTGAGCTGCACATGTTGATGAGTAACATGTTTATTTATTTTGTTCGTTTACGGTTTTTGTTATTGATGTTGTTGCTCTTTATTCTCTTTATTTTTATTTTAATGATATTTTTGTTTTTGTATGTATTTATAATCAATTCGTCATTAGGTTTTTTAAATATGGGTCATTCCTAAGTATGGAAAATTACTAAAAAAAAAGTAAGTTTCGATAGAAGAAATAAAAAACAGATGTTGTTATTAATGTGATAAACAAATATATAAACTTGAATTGTTGAATCGTATGATTTTATTGAAAAAAATCTTATTTTTAGAATTTTGAAAATGTTTCCACACAGCTTAGCTGAATTATATTTTTAGGGCATACATTTTTAAAAAAATAGTTAAATATTATAAAATTTCTCAATTCAGATAGCTGAATAATATTTCATGGAAAACACTTATATTATTATTAGTTTTAAAAAATTAAATTAGGTAGTTAAAATTCACCCCAACTCAAAAAAAAATTATTAAAATGTGTACTACGAAAAATATAAAATTTTATTTTATTATTTCAATATGAAGATTTGCAAGTTTGCATTCACAACCAATTAAATTAATAGCCTGTTTCTCTATATCGAACGAATGCTTTCTTTCATCTTCTAAGCTAACGAAAACTGATTCGGGTTTCTATAACTCACTTCTATACGAACAATGGGCCGAAAGAAAACGTAAGTGATTTCATATAAAATTGAGTTTCTGTATAACGAACGATAAGAACAAAAATGTCAAAATCAGTGACTTGCTATTAAAATTTTAATATGAAAATTTGCGTATAACTCTGTATTTATTTCTATTATTTTAGCTACCAATTAAATAAAATCCTTTGAAGGAAATTTTTTTTTATTCAGCTTAGCTTCTTAAAAATATTTTATTTTTTGAGTCAGCTTAAAATGTTTAAGCCTTGATTTTCATATCAAATATTATTAGCATTGAATAAGTCCAGTCCCAAGCCTTATTTATATTTTAAAACAAAAATTTATAATTACATCTTTAAAATTTTATTTTTTTATATGAAATTTTGAAATGTTTAACTTATAGAAAAAAAAATTATGTTAAATATTTCGATTGAATTAGTAGTCAACTAAACTATTTTAGAGATAATTTCGTAAATCAACTGAGCTGAATAAAATATATAGCTCAGCTTTCAATTCAGATAAGGTGTGAGTTAAAAAAAGCAAAACATTTCATTTTAAGATAAATTCTTTTATATACATTTACAAAATTATTATTTATAATTAAAAGTAGATAATACCCGCTTAATTTTTATCTTAATTAGTTGTTTTTAAAACATGAACCCTTTTTACTTTTCGCTCACACCCTTTAAATTTATGATACTTTTTTTATCTTAAAAATATAACACTAATATTAATGCGTTTGGTGGGAGTTCTCCTGTTGTTAACTGAGAAAGGAGGAGGGAGTTAATTTGTTGTGTTTTGTTGATAAGTTAATCACTTTAATTTTCAACTCAATCAATAGTTATTGTTAATATAATTGTATCATTATTTCGGTTATGTCTATATTTCCTAATCAAAGGAAAACATTAAAACAGCTGTTTTTATTTTAACTTTTTTTTTTTGTTTTTACTTTTTTAATTAGTGATAAGGCAAAGAGACAAAGCCGAACGTAATCAGTATTTGTTTTTTACTTAAATGAGGGAATACGCTTTTTAATTCCTTTCTCTTAAACCTTTTTAGTTTACAAAACAGAAAATAAATAGAATATAATTTTATTTTATTTGTTTACTTAATTATTTTGACGAGACTCAATGTCAATAAGAAGTTAAATGATATCTGTTTACAAAAAAAATAAAATATTTAATAAAATAATAATAAAAGTTGTAGTAACACTATAATTATTTAATTTTAAAAGGAAACTAATTTAGAGAATTTGTTAATTAAACATTTTATATAGAGAGTGAAAGAGAGAAGGCTTATTAATTAGCTAAAAGAACTCAATTGAAAAAAAAAAAATACTTAAAAAGGCACACATACTACAATTGCTTAAGTTTTCAGTGAAATTATTTACTAACACATGGTAGACTAAAGCGTGAATTAGTTGGTTGTTAATGTGACTCTTCTTCCCGCGAAGGAAATAGCTAATCGTTTATTTTGCGTGGCTTGTAATGGACAACAATTATTGAAACTTGACGTTGATGTGATGTATGATTCGGATGAAGAGAGAATTTTTGCACTTTGTGCCGTGACAGTTGTTAGCAGTGTTGCCAAACCATGCCTTATTTCTTACAAATAAAAAAATATTTAACAAAAGGAAAAATGAAAAACTTCTTAATAAACAAAG
>MINK01171846.1:21290-65050 GCA_001735545.1 Phormia regina
ACAACGGAACATCATATCTATGTTATAATCTATATTATTGTTAACTAGTTGATTTTTTATTTTGGTGTTTTCACATGTCAAGTTTTTTTATATTTAAAAAAAATATATAAGTACACAGAAAAAAGTCAAAATCGAAAATATTATTTAATTTTTAATTGATTTTGCTCGAATCATCAAAATTATAAAATGAATTTACAAAAGTAATTGATTTTATTATTACTGATTATACTTAAATACAGTGCAAAATTAGTTCACGTTTCCGCGAGACTATGGTAGATATAATGAGCTTAATTAATTTCTATTATTATAATTAGTAAATAATTTTATGAAAAAATTATTTGAAATAATTTTTAAGTATTATTTTTTTTTTTCAATTGAGTATTTAAAGCTTTACATCTATGTCAATAATCTATGGCTCTATCTATAGATTAAGTTAACTATTAGACATTCCTTTATTTTAGAAGTTATATAATACAAACAATTTTTTAAGAATTTTAAAAATACAGTAGATTTGTGGAAACGTGAATTAATTTTTACCAAGGATGTTCACGTGTTCGATTGGTATATATAGGATAAGAAATAAAACCATTATATTCTTATTTGGGAATTTCTCAATTTTTAAACACCAATAATTAAAAAATGAATTGTTCAGGTTTTTGGGATTTCATGTTTTAATTTGCATTTAGATCCTTCCATTAGAACTACTATGTTCTTGGAAAATATTTAGGAAGTGAAATACTTGTAATTTTATTCATATGAAAGCTCAACAATTATCAAATTTACATATTACGTGGTACATCAAAAAAAATTATGAAAAAAATTGTAACGGCAACACTGATATATGCGCATATGATATAAACTTAGGCTGCCAGATTATATTTAAAGAAATCGAATATTTTTAAAATAAAAAAAATCTTAAAATTAAATTGAAAATCTTTAAATTCTTTGATTTTATTATTTTTATTTTAAAAAGTAATAACAATACACTATATTTTTTGTTGTTACTTGGATGCGAAGGGCAAACTATAACTATTTTTAGTTAGTTTTCAGTTTAAACCGTAATCAAGTTTAAAGTTAACATCAAATGTATTTAAATATACACATAGAACTTAAACAGATACATGCAATTGTAAATTAATGGACATATTTAAATCACAAAATTATTATTTTTTTTTTTTTCAAGTTTTATGACTTTCTTTTTATTAAAATGTCCGTTTTTAAATTCAAATACCAAACTATAATATATTTTTAAAAATGTTTTTGTAATAAAAAAATTAAATATTTTAAATTCTATATACAACATATATTTTTTTAATTATAAAAAGAAGAGAAGAAACAACAACGTTTATTACAAATATTATAAATTTGCGTAGGCATTACGTATGTTAAACCCTCAAAACCAACAACAAACAGAAAAGGATAATTGACAAGTGTAAAATTACATTAATATGCAAATATGTGGGAATTGAAAGTTAAAATCTAAAATTCTCATATAACAAACATATACTCACCAATATGCATATAACAAATTCTCTTTTTATCATATTCACTCATTCTCTATTATTAAAGAGAACAACTATACGTATGAATTATTTTCTTTGTATAAACAAATAAAATTAAAGTTGGTTTTGCGTAGAGAAAAATAAAAATACATAAAAACATACTTAAACACGAATATGTGCATACGATAGTAAAACAGTTATTTTTTTTATTATACAGTGTTTTTTTTTTTTCTCATATTCTTATAATTTTATTATGTTGATTGTTACTAAAGGGTACGCGGGAGTGTTAATAAGTTTGTCAAGTATGGTTTTTTATATTTAATTCTTATTACAGTTGTTTGATTATTAATAGTGTTGTTTATTATTTTTTGGGTTGGCGTGCAACATGCAATAACATTGCATGTAAATAAAAAATAAGTAAGAAAAAGAGAAAAAAAAGAAAATAAACAGAAATATTGTAAAAAAAAAAAATAAATAAAAACAAAATCACATGCTTGTAGTTTAAAAGAGTAAAGAAACACTTACAGATGCAATTGTATAGAGCTAATTGTGTTGTGAAATTTTTGAGTTGATAAAAGCTTTTTTCTTGTGTTTTTTTCTTATTGTGTAAAAAAAAAGTTTATCCTTTTTGCAAAAGTGTAGGTGTTTGTTTCTAAAATTTGTGGTGTGTGTGGCGTATAATTGATTTTTATTTCGAGAGTGGTCAGATTGCTAGATAATTTAAATTAAAAAAAAAACTAGGATTTTTTAATTGGGTATTTTAAGGTTTTTAAAATAATATTTCTAGACAAAAACAAAATTGAAAATTTTTAAAAATTGGTTTATTAATTGAAAATTGATACTTTCTGTTATTCAATATTCAATTCAATTTCAATTGTACTTTTTGAACATTTGTTGAAAATTGGATTATTATTATTATTTTTTTTTTTTTACTTTTTCTAAATTGCCTTTAAAAACAAATATGCAATTTGGCTTATTTTTTGAGAACCGACTTAGGTTGTTGGCAACGAAACTTGATACCTATGTTAGTACCTCTCGAAAAATTATACTTTTTTGTCATTTTTAATTATTAGATTTTTAGATAGTAAGTATTTTTTCATTTTTACCATTGAACTTTTTTTAAAATTTAAATTTTGTATAAAATTTTTCTCATTGAAACTTGTTTCCAATTTTTTTTTTGATTTCCAATACCAAAATTCTCGGAAGCATCCTATCTCTGTTATAAAAGCTTTTAAGAAACGCAATTTCAACAGACGGATGGGATGATTTAATAACAAAAATTAAAAACTTTAAAATACGAAAATCTGGCAAAAAAAAACTCAAGGGGAACATATGGAAATTTTGATTTTTTTTTAATTACAGTTTAGCAAATTTTTTAATAAATTATTTTTTTTTTTATCGTTTTTACAAAATTTAAGTTCCTATCCCTGCTTTAAGCTCTTAACAATTAAGGTGCTTTTTTCTCTCATTAAAAAAAAATAAAAAAAGATCTTCTCCCACTCATACATACATATGTTTACTTTGTTTCATTCATAGTCAATGATACAAACAAATGCAATAGCAACATTTGTAAACATTTATGGAGACATTTTGCACTTTTGTTTTGTTCTTATTCATTCTTTTTTTCTTATTCACAAATACCATTACATGCGTTTAAAAAAATAAAACAGAGATGTTTTTTTTTATTGTCGGTATTTCCCAGGTTTGCATTTTATTTCATAGTAGTAGTAGTATGTGTGTGAATCTGTGTGATTGAATTTGCATTGACGTAGCTGCTGTTTTTTTTTTTTTCATTTCTTTATTCTTGCTCTCATTGTTTCTTGAAAACTTAACTATACGAATGTTATTGTTGTTATTTACTGTCTGTCTGCCAGTCTGACTATCTGTCGTTTTTAGTGATGGCGATGATGATGATTATAATTTTGTTGTTGCTGACAATGATTATGGGGATATTTATGTAGTTGCTGTAGTTAGAATAACAACACAACAACACTTTTTTTTCAAACTAAAAACTGCATTTTTATTTATTTTTTGTTACTGCGTTTCTTATTATTATTATTGTTGTTGTTGTTGGTGTTGTTGTGTGTTTTGATTTTTATTTTACAGACCTACGACGACGACTGATTGTTGCGAGTGGTGGTGAATGAGAATTTTTACGATTCAACAACAGAATGCAAAAAAGTGTATATAATAATAATAAAAAAGCATTGTTAAAGTTTTTAAGTAAAAATCGCAATCATTCGTATAAAAGTCGCTCGCGTGTGTGGTTGACAAGAAAAATAAAAATAACAACAACAATACAATTTATAATAAATTAATAATAAAAAAAAAAAAATACAAATACACGAAAAAAAGCAACAACAGCCACCTGATATACTATCATAACATTTAACACAAAACGGGTTAAAAGAAAAAAAAAAAAGTCAAAATTTTGTGAAGATTTTGTTTAAAGTGTTTTTTTTTAATGTTTTATAAAGATAATTAAAAAATATATATAAATAAAAATGTTTAAAATAAAGAGGAATTGTTTAAAATATCATTAAAACGTAAAAAATAAAATAAAAGCTTTTTTCATTTGAAAACAAAAACTTTAACATTTCCATTATGTGGCAGCCTCCTTTTAATACAAATTTATATAGATTTAAAGAATCTGATCTTAGTGCCATACAAGCATCCGCAAACTCGATACATTTACAAAATTTAAAATTATACGAAACGTTGCCACCTTTAAAACAATTTGCTGCAGATTTGTTTACTGCCAACATACCACCAAGTACAGCCCCTTTAGTACAAAATTCTGCTAACTTAACACAAAATCATTTACCACAATATTTGAGATCGCATGGTAGTAGTGCGGCTGCTACAATTTCACCCTATTCCTCACAATGGTCAACGGCTGGGAATAACAGCAACGGACACTTGTTGCTTCCAACGGTGGCAACATCAGCTGCAACAGATGTTGCTACTCTTAACATGTCAAATGCATTTTTACCACCTCCCCCACCACCTTTGCCGGCAACTACACAAATACCTACACTTGACATGGCGTCAGGAAACTTTTTAACACCTCCACCTCCTCCTGCGCCTTTACCTTTGACAACAGCACCACAATCTACTACGACCATTCCCGGTATTGATATACTGACCCCCTGGGATTTGTATATAATGTCAGAATGTTTTATGGGTATAATGGCAGCACGTTATGCCAATCCCACATTGGCTCAAACTCTTCCTTTTAAAGAAGGCTTAATGGCCCTGAATTCCATTTCAACATTTTTCACTAAATTTTTAACGGATCCTCTAAAGAGAAGTCTATTTAGTCCTCAACAATTGAATTTATTTCAACAATATTTAACCATGGAACAACATGAATTACAAAAATATTCCAGCAATAATACAACAGTCACCTCCTGCGGCTCTACAAGTGGTTATTTTAATAACTCTATAAATTTAAATCAGCCAAAGTCGCCACCAACAATTTCAACTACCTTATCATCATCACCATCATCATCCTCAGCAACATCAACTCAATCTAAACGATCTTCGCCCACCGACTACTCGTTTTCCTTAAAATGTCAAAAACAACACCAGCAACTGCATATTAATCGCAAACGTAAAGATGATCTTATTAGATCAAATTCGTTTATAACTGTCGATATAAAACCCTCAGCGGAGACTTTGGAGAATGATTTATTACCTCCACCGAAAAAGAAATGGATACGTCATTATTTAAAGGGTATATAATTGTTTTATAAAATTTATTGTTTTTAAATTATTTTTAAATCCTATTGTTTTTTTTTTACGGATTTGGGTGAATTAAAGGATATTTTCTAAACATAGATATGTTTTTTTTTTTTTAAGTTTGCATTTTATTATTTGTTTTCGAATCCATTGCTTTTTCTCTAAAATGCGGATAACAGAATATAAATTTCAAAAAAGTCAATCTTTTCGAAGCAGCGAAAATGCAATATTTTAAGCAAATTTTTGTTGGTGATGTTATTGTATACGTTTCATTTCACTATTTCTGCTAATGAATTGTTTATTTCTGCGAAAAAATTTTCACCAAAAAAAAAAAAAAAAGAACTTCGAAATAGGTACAATTTAAAACTGCGCGAAAAGTTAAGTTTAAAATAATTAGCGACAGAAAAAAAATCAAATAAATGTCTACAATTCTTTTATGTAAAATTCAATGCAAAATAAATGTTTATAATTGTACTTTTAACATATTAAATAGTGACCGATATTATTTAAATTTTCTTAATTTTTAGACCATTGTAAACTGTTTGAAACTAACCGGTTAGTTTGGGCAACGATTTTAAACTTTTATTTGTGTCATTTAAAGTCTAAATCTAAATGAAAACACTAAACTGGCAAAAATATATTAAAGTTGCAAAAATTTAACTTTTGATATGAAATTTTGTCAAATTTTCTTTAGTTTGTAACTTGAATTATATATTTTTTAGCACAAAAAATATGTTTTTTTTTTTTTTTTACTCTAATTCTCTTTGTAAAATTATTGTTTGCCAATCAATTCCTTTAATAATATTGTTTTAAGACAAAATTAGAGTAATGATTATAGTATTTTTTACATTAATATTAATAAATTTAATTGAAAGTGAAAGTGTATATAAAAAGTATTGTTATAAAAATAACATAATATGACGACATATTTTATTTATTGAATCCATATTTTCTTTAAATGAATTTTTTCACTTTACAAATATTGTCATTGACATCCATCTTTACTCTAAAAAAAAAAATAAAATAAAATTTTATAAAAAATTTAAATTTTTAATTGTCAAAATTCAAAGTTGTCAAAAATTCATTTTTTTTAAATGAAATTGCTGAAAAAGTGATGAAAAATTTTTAAAAAAATATGAACTAAATTAAAAGAATTTAAATATAAACTAATTAATGAGTAAGTTTTCCATTATTTATAAATTTCAATTCATTGTTATTTTTTTTTTTTATTTTAAAGTTTGTGATATTTTCACTTAAAAGTATTTAAAATTGTCTTAAAATTATAAATTTGGGGGTTTGTTTTTCTTTAATTGTTCTAAATGATCGAAATTTTTAATTACAACAGATTTATTTATTAAAATGTTTTATAAAATTTAAAATTAAAATTATTGATTACAAGTTATTTGCATAAAAATTTTATAAAAATTTCCTTTAAAATATTATTTATTTATTATTTTAATATTTATTATAATTAAAAATTACAAGCACTAGCTAGCAACTTAGGCTATCGGCTTGTTAAACATTTATTTTGAGTATTACAATGTATCTTTTTTAAATAGAATTTCCTCATCTTTTTAAAACTATAATTATCCACTTAATTTGTATAATTTCTATTTCACAAACAAATTCTGAAATACATATTTTTTCAATTAACTCTACTTAAGTTTTATTTTGTTGTTATTGTATTTCCAATAAAACAAGGTGTGAAAATTTATAAATAAATACGTATGTACATGTAAAGAATTCAATACGCCACGTTCTTCGAATACACATGCAAAATGTCGTTATTATTAATCCATCCATCCATCCATCCATCCAACCAACCAACCATTCTATATAGAAATTGTACAAAATAATAAACAAACATTTTTTTTGTTGAATGATTGACATCTATTAGAGCGCACATGTTGCTCATTAGAATTATATTTTCATTTCTTTTCTTTTTGTTGTTGTTGTTGTTGTTATTTATATAATTTTTAATTTACATTTGCATTTTTAGTTACCGTAATTATAATAGTACATAGATACAAATAAATACACATATAAAAAATATTAAAAAAGAAACCCTTAAATAAAAGTGTTGCCAACTATAAAATTTGAACCTGTTGTTTTGGATTTGTTTGTGGAGTTTTTACTTTATATTAAATATATCTATGTATATACATTTGTATATATTTTAAATAAATATGTACATATGTAAGTAATATATTGACTTGACTGTGCCCTCAAAAGTTGATGTCATTCTCCTAATGATAGTAAATAGATAAAAATGCAAATATAATATCTAACAAACATGTATGTATGTCTACCTCCTTGTTTACTCTCTCTCTCTCTCCCTTTCTCTTTATTTTTTGTGCTAACATTTGCAGTATTTACAATTTACATATGTTTTGTTGTTGTTTATTATTAGTACATTTTTATACATATTAGTAATTGGAAATGTGTACTAAAGTGTATCCATCAAAATGTTAAATACTTACACTAAATACATATAAATACTAGTAGATATGCATATGTGTTTAGGTAATATTTGAGTTGAGATTGATAACTTTTATTTTTCTTTCATAATTTTTTATTAATTAAAACATCCGATTTACGTGAATTTTTTTAAAATTTCTATAAAATATTTACGACAGTTATTTAAAAGTTTGTGAGAATTATATACAATATTTTGTTTCCTGACATCATACATTACATGAAGATAATCATTTGCAGCCGTATGTTTGATAAAGGTTTACCAACTTTTTGTATGTAAATTTCCGTTAGAATAAGTTAGTAAACCTTTATCAAGTATACATTATTTTTGTTAATACGGCTGGTGGTCTTTATATGTAGATAGTTTACAACTAATTAATTGCCTAAGTCTTGTCTTCCGACTGGTTAACGATTTAAATAAAAAATCTGAATTTTTTTCTTTCTTTTGTTGTTTGATAATTCAGTTTAATTTATTTATTTTGCTTTCTTTGCCTACGACAAATAAAATGTAAGCAAATATAACAATAATTTTTATTAAATTAAAACAAATATTGTATTTAAGTTTGTTTTAAATTACATACATACATACATACATTATATATGTATGTGGTACTTACACAAATATATTAGTGCACGTTTTAACACTGACATGTGCATAATATACTCTATGCAAATTTACTTAATTCTTAGAAAAAGAGAAAGATATAAAAACAATAAGAGCAAAAAAATAATAATAAAAAAAAAAGGAAATATTTGTTTTTTTTTTTTTTTTTTCGCTGGGATTTCGTAGAATAAAATTGTGTTTTATGGTTGATCATTTATTATTTACAATGTTTTTAGTATTTTTTTTTGTTGTTATTTGATAAAAGGTTACCAGATTGTTATAATGATATTATTAATATTTAAATAAATTGAATAGGAGAAATTTACATACGTGTATGTATATTTTTTTCTAAATCATTTTTTGTTTTCTTTACTTTTTCAATTTTAACTTCCAATTTAATTATATTATACATTTTGTTCTCATTTATTATTCAAAATTGTTTTATAAATCTTGTAAATAAAAATGGTAATTAAATAATTTAATTTAATTTCATTTTATTTTTATTATTTTTATTTTTTATTCGATCAAAGTGATTTTCCATTTAGTTAGTGTTTTTTCTCGTTTTCTGTTGTTTTTGTTGCAAAATGCACGTGTTTTGCATTTAAACAGGTTTGTTGTTGGTGTTCGTTGTCTGTCGTATATGGTCATAAACTTTATGACCAATTTATGAGATTATTTATCTAAAAATTGTATTGATTTGTATAAAAATGTTTAGTTTTATGTAAAACACGTTCAAACATTTTCTTTTTTCATTCCCCATTTGACGTTTGTAATTTATTTGATGTAATTCGAACTAAAGGCGCCAGAACGATAATATAAAATAAAATTATAACTTGTGAACTTTAAGAAATTAAATAAATTTGTATGAAAAAAATCTAAATTTTAACTTGGAAACTAGTGCAAAACTTTTGCTATTTAAAATTTTAAAAATAAGTCGGGGTTCACACACAGTAATTTTTCTTGCCGTAAATCTGACTTAAACGTAAACGTTTAATATTCCCTCTGACTTAAACGTTAACGTTTAATATTCCCTCTTCATTTCTCTCCTTTAAACTCACAATTGCGATAAGTACAATTGCTGCACTAGTCGCCATTTCGAGTTTACGACTTAAATAACAAATTTTAAAGTGATGATTTTTTCAATATCAATATGCAATATATATTTATATATATTTTATTTATAAAAAAATAAATAATTGAAATTCTAGTCTAGTTTTTAAAAACAATATAAAATTTTTGCATAATAAATCTTTAAAAATCGTCATTATTGTTTTAAAACAATTTTGCCATTCAAACTAAAAACGTGCGCTTTAGAAATAAAACTTTACATCACGTGTTTTTTTTTTTTTCAATGATGAATGAAGAATGTCACCTAAAAAAATTAAATTTATTGTATGAACATATGAATTCATTTTTCATTTAGTTGATAAAAAAAAAGTTTTTTTTGAAAAACTTTTCTACAAATATTTACTTAAGTAAAAATATCTATTGATTTCAATTTTATTTAAAATGTGCATAAAATGTGAAAATAAACCGTTAATTTTGGTCTTATATTTAAATTGTTAAAATTTGTTTATTCTCTTTATAAATTGAAACAATTTCCTTTTGATTTTTTTTATACAATATATTGAATACATAATAAGCACATGTTAAAAACGGATGTAAATTTTAAATATTTGAAATCCTAAAAAACAAAAACAGAAGCTTACACACTCGCTAAGGCAAAATAAAATATCTTTTAAATATCACGTTTTCAAAAGACGCCAGAGATAAAAATTATTTGTAAGAAAAAATTTAAAACTATTATTTCTCAAAATTGTTGTAATAAAAAATTATTTCTTATTCTCAATACTTCATTATGATTGAGTGGAAAAATTACTAAAAAATTATAAAATTATGATTAACAAAAACAAATCATTTAAAAGTTACAAAATAATGTTGTAATAATAAATAATACTTACCTTTATAAACAATTATTTCAGAAATATTAGTAATCAAACAATTAATTTATCAAAAGTTAATAAAACTTGCTTTATACTAATCGCTTATGATAATTAATTTTTAATTTAAACAACATTTTGAAATTCCATATAAAAATTTTACTTAATAATTTATTGCAATTTTAATTTAATTAAAATTTTATAACACTCGATTCTAACTACAAGTGTCTGAGAAAAATGTTACGATTGTTTCAATTAAAAAAAAAGATAATAGATACACATGTTTTTATAAAAAAAAATTAACTAGTTTTAGTTAAATAAGAGACAATTAAACCGTTGAAAATAGCCTAGCCTATAGAAAATTCTATAATCCAGTAGCCTACAGAAAATTTTATAGTCTAGTCAATAAAAAATTCTATATTCCCTATAGTCTATTTAAAATTTTAAAGTCTATATAGACAGTTCTATAATCTAGCCTATAGATAATTCTATAGTCTAGCTTATAGACAATCTTATAGTCTAGGTCTTATATCTCAAAAATGCCTCTAAATGTGTTCTCTATCTAGATCATAGCATTTTGTTATTTATAACCCTTTATGTTGCTATTTAAATCATTTCTAAATTTGACACATTATCTAAATACGCTTGCTCGCTACCATCATAAATTGAAAACATACTTTTTCATATGTTATTTGGTTTCTCATCCCATTATACTTAATATATTTGTGCTTAATTTTTTTTTCCTTTTTATAATACATGTTCAAAATTAAGTTTTTTTATTTGATCCTTTTTTTAAATTATTATTTTTTTCCACTTCTTTTTTTTTTATTTAAAATCCTTGTCTACACCATCCACCAACACTCACACATTAAAAAAAATGAATTGGTTTAAATTAAATAAAAAATAAAAATAATTGAAATACTTTTGGCAAAAATAAAGATGATGCAAATAGCAACAATAATACCTCATTTATGTTATTGACCAATTCAACAACAACAAAATTGTTAAAAACATCATCGTCATCACCACCAACCGTTATGGCTATTGATGATGAGCCAGATGAAGCCATGATGAAATCAAAAACTGAAGCTGAGACGACAACGGCGGATGGCAATACGACAACATTTACTTTGATTGGTAAAAATGGTGAAGTAATTGGAAATGCTGCGGCCAGTAAACAAATGTTGCTGGCTAATGGTATTCGCATTGCGGCTCCAACAGCCACAGTGGGTCAAGTACAGCAGCCACAACAAGTAACATTGTCGAAGGCCATTAATATACCATTCAATAATAAAACTATACCCATAATAACAGAGTTTCCTTATCAATTAGCTTCACCGTCATCAAGCACGTCGTCGTCGTCGTCTCAGCAGCAACAACTACAGCAGTCACCTAATGGTGGTACTGCTAATAATGTAATCTTAACTAATCGACATAAAACTTTTATTCCTTTAACACCGCCACCCATGTCGAGTAGAAAATTTGTTGAACCCATCCAATCACGTATAAGAAGTTTCTCACTATCCTCCCATAAATTTTCAGCCAACAACAACAACACAAATCATCAGTTACATGTACAAAACAATAACAACAGTATGATGGTCGATGAAATACCACCAACGCAACAACAACATCATCCTATATTCGGAACAAATTCATCGTCCAGCCAACATTCGACGTCTAGCCAACATTCACCGCCGCGAAATATGTCCTCGTCACTAGGAACATCCGGTGGCAGTCATTATATGCATATGATTAATTCGAGTGGGTCACAACAGACGGGAGGAGCTGGGTCTGGAGCAAATCATGTAACACATGCTACGCCTAGAAGGCGTACCATTAGTTCCACAAGTAATGGGTAAGTTAAAGTTTGTAATTTTTCATAATAAATGTTGTAAAGAATTTTCAATGATTTTTGTGTTTTTTTTTATTTTTGGTTCTTAACCAGGGCTGGTACCCGTGAAGTTCATAATAAATTAGAAAAGAATCGTCGTGCCCATTTAAAGGAATGCTATGAAGCATTAAAAAATCAATTATCTTTGAAAGATGAAGATCGACGAAAAACATCTAATTTAGCTATATTGGGAGAAGCTTTAAAATGTGTCCAAGTAAGTAAATTTTCAATTTGTTACCACCCAATAAACCATAGAACGATATAAAAGCGAAAACGACATCATCTTAGATGCCGCTTATAATATCATATTGTGATATCTAGATTTCCAAAATTTTGTGTCTAATAAAATTAAAAACATAAACATTTGAAAAAAAAACTTCAAAATAAAAATATTAAAATTAATAAATTTTCAACGACATAAAATATAAAAAAATATGAAAATTGATGATTAAGTTTTTTTTTTTTTTTGTATATTTAGGGTTTTTTCTTTTTTCAGAATATTATATTTCCTTACAATTAATTATCTTTAGCATAAGTATTTAATTGCAGGAAATATATTTTTTTAATACTAAAATCATTCAGAACAAAATTTGGTACATACGATTTTACTATCGTTATTTTTGGAAACTACGATATCGAAAACGATATCATAATTTTATGGAAAAACGATATTTTAAGGAAAGGAGCATTTTAGTCCATAAAAACTATCGTTTTAGATTTGAAAACGACTATCATTAGTGATAACTTTTATCACTTAGATCGTTTCGATAACGTTATGATATCGTTTGGTTTATTGGGCAATATGTTTATAGTAATAGGAAATTAATTCTGTTTGTTAAATTTTTTACAAAGTTATTATCACCTACTTTAAATTAAATTTATAAAAAAAAACTTTTTTTTTTCTTTTACTATCACAATAAATTCAATTGTCACTCGATCGATAATAGCATTGTAAATTTATTAAAGGTATTTTCAGACGATAATATGCAATATTACGATTTGTCAAAAATTTGAATATTAATATATTTACTTAGCGTCTGAACAAAAATTGTTTGATTATGAAAAATTACTTATGATATTTTTGAAAATACCAATGGTGTTTTAATTTTTTTTTTGAAATTGTTCAAAAACTTTTGATTTTGTAATCTATTGGATTTTTTGACATGGCGATGAAATACGTAATATTTTATTGTCGAAAAATCTTAATACTAAATATTATCGTCTGAAAGTACCTTAATTATTGTTATCATGATTATTGTTATCATGATTATTGTTATTATTATTATTATTATTGTTATTATTATCATTATTATTATTATCATGATTATTATTATTATTATTTTGTTAAAAATGTTTTTTTTTTCCTTTTTTAGTCTTACCTAAAACGTGAACAAGAACTGGATGCTGAATGGGAACATTTAGCAAATGATAAAATCAATTTACAAAAACGTTTTGTTAGTTTAAAGCGTGAACTTGGTCCAAAGTATGAACAAATATTTTCGGGTATATTTCCTGATAATGAAATTAGTCGCAATCCAAGTGAGAGAGGTAAGTTAAAACGAAATGATAAGATTCTAAACCAGAATATAGTCCATAATAGTGTAGACTATATATAAAGCTACAGTCTACACTATAGACTTAGCTATTATTCAGATTATATGCTAATAGTCCAACATACTATGTATATATTATGTAAACTAGATCATATGTAGAGAAAATTATGATCCAAAATATAGACAAGACTGTAATGCACATTAGACAAGACAATAGGCAACACAATAAGTGTTCAGACTATAAAACTGAGTATAGTAAAGACTTTAATATACCCTATAGACTCTAGAGATTGTAGACAAAACTATAGATCATAGACGAGTCTATAATTCAGAAAACACTATACTCCAGTTCAGACTACACACTAGGCTATATTTCAGACTATAATTCAGATTATAGTCTACAATATAGTCCGAATTATATATGCATATTTAACAATAGACTTTACTTGCGTAATGTAACATATCTTCAAACAACAGTAATTGAAACTTTTAGAAATTATAATTTAAATTCATTGTTTCAAAAAGTTTCAAAATCTTACAAATCGGTATTTCCAATACATAATAGCATATGCGTATTTTAAATTGAGCCAGATTTATTTGTACATAAATAATCGAATGTACTCAGTAAAAATTTAATGTTTTATAATTGTTAAACCTTCTAACCTTTTAAAAATTGAACTCATTGCATTATCAAATCTCAGTTTGTCTTATAAAATTTTTTTCTCTCAATATAATTAAAATGTTTTTCCTTTTTCCTTCAAAAATCCACAAAATTATAATTTTTAATTCTACTTTTACGCAAATAATGTTGCAAAAAACAAACTGATACTATCTTATAAAATAAGGCAACAACAACAAAGTGTTAGAGAATAAATTTTAGAATTTTATTCAAATTTTGTACGACTTATTTTTATTATAAAAGTAGACCAAGTATTGAATATTATTTTGCGCCATATTTTAGCATAATATTTTTTAAGATTGTGTTACATTTCATTATAGAATTTGCTGTATTTTTTCTTATGTTTTGCATTACAAAACAAGATCTTTCAACAACTATTCTATTGAATAGAATTTCGAAATATTTAGGTATATATTGAAGAAAAACCAGCATGCTGGCTTTTTTTTATATTTTTTAATAAGATGCATTTCGATAAAAAAAAAATCAAAAAATTAATCAAATTCATAGAAACAAAAATAAAAAAAACAGTAGAATTTGTTATTTAAATATCAATTGGAGGTAGTCATTAAAGTTTAAAATGTGCGTTAATTTAATTAAATGTTACCTTAATTTTTTATTTTGATTTATTTTAAATAAGGACGTACAAATTTTTGTACAATTGTGTTTTTTATTCGAATGAAAACTAAATTTTAAATAAAAATTTTCTTATAATTACCCATAAATTAAAATTTTATAAAATCTTTATCTTTTAGTTAGAAAAGTGTAGGGTATTGTGAAAAAGGACATATACATAGACGTAAATCATCAATTTATTTATTAATGCTAAATTTACCCATACATTAAATAGAAAAAATCAAATTCTATCTATGTATATCAATCAATAGACTAACTGCCTTGTGTTTATGATAATTTATTGGTTTCTATTTAAAACTTTTTGTTGTGTTGTTTTTAATAAAAATGTGCGAGGATTTTATGCCAAAGTTTTTACATTTACACTCCTAATATCAATATAATATAAAATATATATATTTTTTTTATGTACAATAAAAGTTTTTGTAGAGGAAAAAATTAATCTAGAAACAACTATATGTATTTTAATAAAATGTAACGGTAACCAAATTTATCAATTCATAAAAAGTTATATATTTTTAAGAATATTCTTTTTTCGAATGAAATTATCAAAAATTAAAAATGCTTAAAAATCCTAATTTAATTAATTCGCTCAAAATCGAAGTTTATTAATATGTTAATTTCAAATTTAACATAATTATTTTATTAACTGAAATTCAACTTATTAAAAATTCTTTATTAAAATCATTACCTTCATACCTGAATAATTTATTAATAAAGGACTGCGCACGAAAAAATCCATACAATCTCTTGGGTTTATAACTTTTGATGTGGTGAAAAATAAATAATTCTGTTAACCGGAATATATTTGTCATTATGCTCACTAGTTGTGTGCTAAATTTCATGGTAATAGCAAAACCAGTTCTTTTTCATGAAAACACATAATTAAAATTTTTCTTAAAACCTTATATCGGTCAAATAAAACAATTGCGTTTTAAAAATATTTCTTCCTTTCTTCATTGTATCCACTATTTTCTGGGTTGTTCCCACTTCTTCACACTACAACAACAAAAATGGAGCGGTAACAAAAAAAATTGTAAGTGCTTGTACCGAAAGAGGATCATACATTATACTTTCCCCAATTTCAAAAAAATTGAAAGATATTATGCTCTGGTAAAAATAATTTAAGGGACATTAAAAGCACATCATATAATAGAGCCGAATTTAAAAATAATTAGACCTATTCGAGAAAAAAAAAGAAATTAACCGAAAGGCAATAAAATCTTTAATTAGAATAATTCAGGAAAATAACAGATATTTTTTTTTATGTTTAGAACTTGAACATAACATTCATAGATAAAAATATCACATAAAAAACACGCATTTTTTCGTGCGCAGTCTTCATTATAATAAGAAAAATAATCAAAATGTAACAATTATTTTATTTCTAGTAAAAATAATATAAAATTTAAATTTCCAGAATTTGATTAATTAATGAGGTAATTAAGAAAATAAGTACAATAACTTTTATTTTTAATGAGGCGTTTGATTGATAATATTTGTTCTAATATTTTTTATTGAAAGTAAAACATTTTATTAGCTTTCAATTATGTTTCTTATTGTTTGAATTAAAAAAATTATTTAAATATAAATGAAAATATGTGGTAATTTGAATAATAATCTAGACATACTATTTTGAAAACCAAACAATTACTAAATCTATGTTCACATTTATCTGAACATATCATAAGGACAAGAAGTACTTCGTATATATTTTAAATTCAAAATGTTTTATTTAAATTGTTTTTATTTATTCTTGCCATTTTACAGAAACAATAAATGATACACATTCACTCTCATCTGGACGTGGCAGTACATTGTACAGTTCATCTAGTTCGCTATCAAGTGGTGGCAGTAATGGTAGCAGTAGCAGTGGTGGCAGTGGCAGTAATACAATGTCATCACCAGTTGGTGCTGGTGTAAGTAGTAAAAATCAAATGCACAATACAATTATGATGATAAGAGAAATTGAGTGTTAGCATAGGATTACAATGATGATCATGAACAATTCATATAGGATACATACAAATAGGCAAAATTTTAAATTTTTTCTAGAGAAATTCTTAATATATATTTTGTATATTTATTTAATCTTTTTGTTAAGTTTTAATTTTTTACGTTTTTTAACTTTTTTTTTACTATTTTTAATTAAATACTTAATAATAAAAAACTATAAAACTTCTAAATGCCTAAAAAAACTACGATCTCATATTAAACAATATCAAATGATTTTTTATTTTTTGTTTTAATAAAATTATAAATTTGAAAATGATTACATACAAAACACACTCAACTTGAAATCAAAATTGATTTTTATAAATCTTCAAAAACAAAACAAAACAAAAAAAATATATATATATAAATCATAAATTCACTCATCTAATGGATTATTTGTAATGTTGTTATAAATATTGTAATTGTTATTATAAATAGTTACAAACTGCTATGCCAACAACAATATCGCCTGTGATAAACAAAATCAACAACAACATTGTAAATTCTACATCACCAATATCAATTAATAGTAACAATAATAATGTTGTCATTCAACAACAACAACAACAACAGCACCGTAAGAATCCCACTATTAACACCACTATACAAGCTGTAACAATTCCTACTCCTCAACAGGGTAGTGGAGGAGGTGGCGGTGGCATTAACAGTCCACCTGCGGGTAGCCCTACGGCTCTTGTAACATTTGGTAGCAGTTTACCATTGTCTTTGACAGCCAAAAATATATCAGCAACTGCTGTTACCCGTGGCTCACCCACACCATCGACACCTTCACCGTCGCCGTCCTCTTCGAGTGGTGTGTCCTCATCATCATCATTGATCTCGTCATCACCTCCTATTAATGGGGTGATAAGTAATAGTCGTAATGTGACTGTTAACATTCCTAATGGTTTGAAATTACAATCAGCTGGAGCTGGTCTAAATGGAGTTGTAGGAGGCGGTAATGGCGTTGGCGGTAATGGTTCATCGACCACAGCTGCAACTATATTGGCTACTTCAGCATCAGCACAAGGGGTTAATAATACAAATAATGGTGAGTATAAGAGATCATATCTGACTATATATTTAATGAGTTAAGTTTCGAAACTGCATAATTATCACTAAGTGAATTTTGGACCATAAAGACCTACGAGGGTCGGATCCACAATATACCGAAGTTGGACACTTCGGGTATGATTATTTGTAAAAGCTATCCTGATTACTTACATTTGAATAGTTTTGAAATATTTTTATATGAGAAGATTCTAATGATAGAATTGGGCCTTAAAGATTAAAATTATTAAGTTTTCACTAATCTTGGTGAATTTACTTGTTATAGCTTCTCCAAATTTCTACAGATTTATTTTTAATTTATTTATTTTTGTATTATTAACTACAAATAAGAAAATTGTATAAATAGAGAATATGTTCGAAGTCCAAAATATCTATTTGTCCTCCGTTTAGTAAAACTTTTATTTTAGTAAAATATAAAATTTAGTAATATTTATATTTTTGGAAACAACAAAATACAAAATTTAATATAAATTTTAATCTAATTTAATCTAATTTAAAAATTAGACATTTTTTCCACGAGATCTAGGAGGTTTCCAAATTTAACCTTTTTTTCAACATATTTGCAATTTTACACATAATTTTTGAAATCGCAACGCTGGAGTTATAAAATTTTTAATATTTTTTATTTCATCTAATTTTTATTTTATTAATGTCCATACTCGACGTGCCAAAATTTGGGATACTGTGGACTCAGTCACATTAGTTTTATATGGTCTAAGCTCAAAACATTAACTATCACCTACAATTCTAGTATCACTATGTCAAATTCCATTAAAATCGGAACAACTCTTCCGAAATTGCATAATTATTTCCATTTAATTTTTTTTTTTTTTTTTTCTGATTACCTTTTACCTACATTTATAAGTTTATTTACGTTTTTAAACTGCTATTCGCATTTTTCTTTAACATTTTTCTCTACTTTTTTTATTTTAATTTATTTATATTCAACTACAATACAAAAAATAAAAAATGTAAATAATAGCAATAATGTTGCAAGCTTTACGTGGCTGCCATTTGGTTTAAATAAAAAAAAATAAATTGTATGATACACATACATACAAATATTGGCCAAATTATGAATATGACAAGAAATCAAAATAAAAAAAATAAAAATAAAAAACAAGAGGATTCAACAACGAACTTGCTATAGTAATAAAACAAATGCCACTTTTATAATGTAAATTGTGGAAGAATGAAAATATTAAAAAAAAAAAAAAACGAAATTTAAAATAAAATTTATTATCTACTAATGAAAAATATATTAAACAAAATAAAACACATCATCATATCACCAACAAAAATCCTAAACAAAAATTACAAGAGCTATTGAAAAAAAAACTCCCCCCAACATATCCTAATTATTCTATTGAAACAATAAGATAAAAACATCAAAATCCTACAAAATTTTATGATTTCCTCCTCTTTATAAACAAAAAAATATAAACTAAGCACCACCTTTTGCTGCCTGTAAAAAAGCCCACCTCCATTTATTATTTTGTAAAAAAAAAAACAAAAAAGAAAAATTAAACATCAACCAATTTTACCACCACCAAAACAAAACAAAAAAACAAACATAAAATTTCAAATCAATTACCTTTTTTCTACCACAAAATCATGAAAAATTATTTAAATTATTGAAAATTTGCAATATTATTTTCTTTAAAAAATGAATAATAAATATTGGGACCGAAATTTTGTGTAAATTTATTAAATTTGAAAAAAAAATGTATAGACATAAAAAAACCAACAAACATTTTTTGTATATTTCTGCAGCAGTTTTGGGAAATCAACAACAACAGCAACACAATGGCCGTAAGAAAAGTTTAATATTGTCTAATAACAACAATAATAATAATATAATGGAAACGAATAATCAACAACACCATCATCATCACCAGCAACAACAACATCTTGCTAGTGAAGATGGTGAACAACCAGCAAAATTTTTAAAAGTTTTCAATACATCAACAACAAATGGCCATAATCAACATCATCATCAACAGCAGCAACAACAACAACAGCAAACTGAAGTTAAAAGTCATGCTCAAAAATTGATTTTATCTAACAATGGTGGAATTTTATCTGGTAGTAATGGTGGTGGTGGTGGTGGAGGTGGAGGTGGCAACAACAATAATTTAATAGGTGGTTCTTTAACCAGTGTAACAGCAACAATAAATAAATCAATTACTAATGGTGGTACTTCATCTTCTTCTTCATCATCTTCAATGGCCTCATCCAATGCCACTGTAGCAACAACAAATGAATTGTGTCGCTTGCCAGGCGGTGCTGAGCTAAATATTTTACCCTCGAATGGTTTAAAAGTCTCCTCAGGTATTGGCATTGGTGCTGTTACCGGTCCTGTTGCTACAGCATTTTATCATGCCAATGGCAAAATCACATTTGTTAATGGACCTCCTCCAAACCAACATCAATATCATCACCATCAACAACAACAACAACAACAACAATTACAACACCCACCGTCGCCTTTGCCAAATTCAACCACTATCACTAGTAATGGAACAACAACTTTAACTAATGGTATTTTGCTTAAAGGTATTTATTTTATTCATTTTCAAAATTTAATTCTTTTAATTAGATTTTTTCAAATTCTTTTTCAGATGCCACCAGTGTAACACCACTGTTAGTGTCGGCTGCATCTTCACCTACCACATCTAGTGTTAATGGTTTGCATTTTGCTGGGAATTTTGCCCAATTATTAGCTGCCGCTAATAATACCTCCGCCACAACTACGAACAGTTTGAATAACAATAATGGTTCGGTAGCTAGTGCCACCTCAATTGTGCCAATGGCAACAAATTTCCAAAATATTGCAGAATCAAAAACAAAAACTAATAACAAGGTGAGTTTTAAAAGAATGAAATTGAATTGAATATTTTTGATTTCAATTTAAAAATGTAATGAAATTTCACCGAATGTCTGGATCCATTTTAACGAAATAGTAAAAGTAGAAGTATAACGGATGTTAAGTTTTGACCTATAAAAATTGTATAAATTATAAATAAATTGTATTTTTATTATATTTATTAGTTTTATAAGGCAAATATACGATTGGATGAAAACCCCTATGAAAATTTTGGGGGTTTTCATAAAATCAAATAAATGCCTTGCAAAGCTTATTAACTATTTAAATATACAAGTTTGTAAAATGTTTGTCACTTTCAAAAATTATTTATACAATTTAAAAATATTTACGCTTTAATTTTAATGTGTAAATTAGTTCGTAAACTATTATATTTAGAAAAAAAAAACACATATTTAAAAAAAGAAAGTCTGTTATTCTTATTTTTTATTATTTGAAAATCAATAAGAGTATAATTGTGTTCAATTCGTAAATTTATGTGATTTACTTACGTGTTAGATGAATTCCCCATGTTTTTCTATGCCGTATATCTTGCATTGCATCAAGAATTTTGTCAATTGATTAATTTTTAAACATTTAGAACATATATTTCTAAAACATAAATTTCTAAATATTTAAAAATATTGAAAATAGAAAACAAAATAATTTGTTTTCTTTTTAAATTTGATTACGTCAATACAAAATTTGAAGTTCTTTAAGATTTTCAAATTGGCTATAGTATTGATTTTATCGCAGTTCAAAGTTCACTTGTTTCTGATTTTTTTTCATAAATACATGAAATTTAAATCAATATATCTCCGAACGTATTTGTCCGATTAAAACAATCTTTGGCTCAAATTAATGCTTAATGAATTTAGTTTCTAAATAATTTTCTGAAAATGTAATTTTTTTAAAAGAAAACTTAAATCAACATTCGTCATTGTATCAAGGATATTTAAAAAACATCTTCCATTTTTATAACATTTCCCTAATTTCCAAGATATTGTTACTTAAACTAACACACTTTTATGATTATTATTATTTGGAGTTTCTAGAAATCGCAAAATTTTAAGATTTCACAAAACTAAAACAGAAAATCATAAATAGATACCTTTTAACATCTAAATTATTCGTCATCAATCGAAACTGTACATTAGAATTCACGGATTTAATGTCCAAATATTTTCATTTGGTCACGAATTTCTTCGAAACCGGAGATGGTAAGGTCCAAAATTGCGTTTTTTTTCGACAATTTTTGTTTTTCCCTATTTTATCGTATTTTTGTAAAACGAACGAAAAATAGTTTTCGATAATTTACATTTAAAACAAGAAGTTCTAAGCGTGTCTCATAAAAAAACATTGGATTTGTTTTTTTTTTTTTTATTACATAAACAAATTATAAATTACAATTTATCTCTTTTTTCAGTCCTCTATTGCAACATGGCGTTCTGGAACTGCTACTACTAATTAAACTTAAAAACATAAGCAAAAAGTTATACGGAAAATGGTTGTAAAAAAGAAACTAAACACAAGGCCTTTTGTCTGTCAACAAATCCAATCCAAGCAGTAAAAACAATGGCAGCATTGAAGCAACAGAATAACAGAACCTAAATTGGTTTGTGTGCTGAAAAGAGTTAGTGTAGCAAAATAATAAACAAATCAACTAACAAAGAGTACGGATGAATATACTATTTTAAAAATAAAAATATTTAACATCTCAACGACAACAAACACAAGATTGATAAAGAATAAATAAAATAAATTAACAAACAAACAAAAAAAAAAATGAAAATGCTCCCACCTTTGTCAAATAAACATGACACAAATCACACAAAACAAACAAAATAAGAGAACAAACTGCAACGATTTAACTCTATATAATATAATTTAAGGATTAAAATTAAAATCTAACATCATTTTTACACCAAAATAATCCCCCACGTGATTTTCAGTCAGAGTTCATATTGTATTTTCAAAATATCTTTTTTATAATTTTTCTTTTGTTTTTGTTTTTTTTTGTTTGGCATGAATTAAAAATTAATCACATATTTTTTATAAAGGAAGCGCTACAATTATAGAAGAGAAGAAAAATATAAATTTTAATAGTGATAGTGTGACAAAAATTAAAATTTATTGAGAAGAAAAATTATTAAAAAATTAAACAGATCCGCCCATCATTAGCATCAACGATTTTGCAATACACAAAAGAATTAACAAAATAAAAAAGAAATACATTTAGGAAAGGGAAGAATATAGATGATAAAATTAACAGAAGAAATATTGAAAAAAAAAAATACATATATTTATAATAAATAAAAATTAATTTTTTCATAGATTTATATACACATACATACATACACATAGAAAGTTTTTATCATGAAATGAAAATATTTATCCCGTGCCACCAAATCCATATACTATAAAATTATATTATGATTTGTATTTAACTTTTCTCCTAAATATTACATTTCCAATTTGAATATGGTTGTTATTATACTAATTCAAAATAATTCTTACAAATTTGTACATAGTTTTAGGTTTTCTCCTATTATTTAAGCTTTGAATTTTGTTCGCATAATGAAAATTTTTAGTTTTTCTACATAAATATATGAATATTTAAAATTTTTATATAATTCAAAACGCTGTGTGATTTGCATTAAGAAAACTTTGCTATTTAATTATATGGTAAATATATAACACCTTTTGAACATCTTTGCAAAAAGTTCTAATAAACCAACAATTTTTTTGTACGATTTTTGTATGCTATATAATGTTATTTATTATAGCTAATTATGAACCATACTTATCACAAACACAGCTGTTTTAATAGTGAAATTTCTTTATACTATGACCCAAAAAATTGGCGCATAATAGGTGTGATGTGGTTCACGATCACAAGAAAATATTCGATTTCAAATCGCATGCTTATACCAAAGTTAAGTTGTCTATTTTGCTTAAACATGGCTTTAAAAAAAGCAATAAATATGTTTTCTTTTTACTTAGGTAAATACAAGTAATATTTTCTACCAATTTTAATTAAAAATGTGAAATTTAAAATTTAATGAAATTTAATTTAATCTCACACATAAGCGATTTAATAGAAACAGCTGATCAAATTGAGATAAACAGAACAAGTAAAACGCTTGAACATGCTAAAAGAAATTAGGCGATTTTAAAATCACAAGTGAAATAAAACTCGCGTGTATATTTTTAGGAAATAAATTAATATTTGGAAAAAAATTAAATTGAAACAAATAGCGATTTTCAGACGAAAATTTTGCAAAAATTTAAATAAACTTGTTTTTTTAAAAAAAAGGAAAATAAAAAAACGACAAATTTTCTGTAACAAAATGTTTAAACACATCTTTTTAAAAACCGTTTGTTTTTATTAAATTGGTCACCTTTTCGTTAAGAGATGATTGTCGAATTTTTAAACAAACTTTGAAAGTCCTGCCTTCCCCTTAGACTATATCGAGGGCCACCTTATTATTAGTCAAGTTAAAAGTAGTTTTTGTTTGAATTTTTGAAAATTGTTTATTTAACATAAGTCATCAGTTTTAATAATAAATCCAGATAATATTTGTTAATAATTTAGTTCGTAACGCCAATCAAATTGGAAGTTGAGAAAAGTTTTTTTTTTTTTGCATAAAATGCATTTTTAATCCGTATTATTTTCAATTCTTAAAAAAATCATAAATAAAAATTGTTGTTTTAACACTGTTGTGTAACAGAAACCACCAAACAAAAGGCAACGCTTTATAAAGAAAACTAAAAAAAAAAATTAACTACATATACTAAAAAAGTTAAAACCCCGTCATAACCATAAATGATAGCAAAACTCTAATCCTCTAAACTTTCCCTTTACTCCCCTTCAATTAAAAAAAAAAATACATACATAAATATAATTATGAATTAATACTAATTTTAGTCGAAATCAATAAAAAATACTAATTTTTATGTTATAGAAACAAAAGGCAAAAAGAAAATCATAAAAATAATCAAAAAAGAAAAATATATACATATAAATTACAAAAAAAATAAAATAAATAAAATATAAAAAAAAACAACAAAACATATATGAAGAAAATCACAGTGAGAAAAAAATTCAATAAATGAAAAAAAAAAAAACACAATTTTTAAGTTAAAACTAATTAAAGAAAAACAAATAAATTTTAAGTATAATTTTCTTCTATCATCCATCCTCTAATAATTATCTTATTTTTCAGAATCCTTACTGAACACCTATTCCCTCCTCTATAAATTTAAAACAAGCAGCCCCTCCTCCTCCTCCTATTTCTCAAAAACCAAAATCTGTGTGTAATAATTTAAACAAAATTTAAAATTAAAAAAATTTATATATAAAATAAAATCATTCTAAAAAAAAAAACAAATTACAAAAAAAGTGGAAATATAGTCAAGTTATATAAAGTATACATTAAATAAAACTAAATTTAAATATAAAATAAATATCTTATATAAATTTAAAATGCAATGTGTATAATATTTAAAATTAATTCTAATCTTAAATATAAATATTACTTTATAATTTAATATAAAAAAAAAAGATTAAAAATTGAAAGTAAACAATAATAATAATAATAAATATATAATAAAAAAACAACAACAACAAATAATATAAAAATATTTAATATACATCTAATGTAATTGAATATACATAAATAAATTATATTTATTATAAATAATAATGTATTAATGTATGTTTAAATGTGTAAATTAATTAAATATTAAAATTTAAATACAAAATAAAAATATAAAAACAAAAAAATTTAAAATAAATATTTGTAAAAAAAAAAAATGTGTGAAAACCACTTTCTATTTTCTATACAAACGAGCAAAAAGAACAAAAAAACAAACATAATCTAAACATAGTAATAATTTTTCAATGATATTATTTTTTAGGAATTTTCTTATTGTATTACACAGAAAAAAGTTTCTACATAAATATAAGAATTTAGTTTCATTGATTTTAGTTAATAATATTTAAGAATAATTTCTTAAATATTAAAACTATTTTCTACATGAATCAAATGTCAAGAACATACTTAAACAAATTGTTTAAATTTAATTTATTATTTTAAAGAAATGTTTCAAAATTTTCTTTGGAAAATTTTTTAATTCTTAACTGTTTTTAGCTACATATTGGTACCATTTAACAGAAGAAGCTCTGTTTGGTACGTACCAAATTTGTGCAAATTTCTAAACATAATTTCCTAACAACGTTTTTCTTGGAAAATAGCCATTTCTTGCTAATATTTTTCCATTTCTTATTAATATAAATAAAAATTTATGCAAAATTCCTAAAATTTTTATAAAGAACTTTTATTTTTTATGAAAAAAGTTTGGGAAAAAATGTCATCTTTGATTCAAAATATTTATGTAGAAAATTTTAAAATTTTTTGTACTTTTATTTTCTGTGTAGGTATGTTTTACGACTTTTATATTTAACTTAATTTTTTTATTCTTTTGAAATCAGTGCTACTACATTTAACAATTCGACAAAAGAATTAGTAAAAATTATTGCATAAAGTCAAGCAATTGGTTTGCAGTCTGTTCAAAAGGCTTATAAACAATTAAATAATACATTTTTGTAAAATATAGGTTTTTGGATAAAATTAAAATGATAAAACGTAAAAACGATAAGAGTTTTTAAAAAGTTCCCACTAATCCCGAAAATTCCAAATTCGGGATTTTTAAAATTTTTCGCTCATAAATCTACATTTTCTCGATGTACCAGAAAATACAATTGAAAAGTCTTAAAACATTCTTTAGGATTTTAGAACCTTTACACTAGTAAACTTCCATATAAAGGGTTATGTGATGAAAATCGAATAATGTATAAAATAGGCGATTATGATTTCAAATCGCATAACAAACAAACAATCATGCGATCATGCGATTTGAAATCGTTTATTTATATTTTGCCTAAACCTGGTTTTATAAAATAAATAATATGACCACCTACAAGTAAAATGTAATATCTGTTCTTTTCATTTCGATAGAAGCAGTATGAGTTTTAAGTAAAAAGATAAAATTGAAAATTTTATCCATTATTCTCTTTCTTATTTGTTTTCACATACATAAGCCATTTAATAGAAACACCTGATCAAATTGAGAGAAACAGGGCAAGTAAAACGGGAGAACTATAGCGTAAATCGGGTGATATCCATCACATAGCCGAATATATGTTAAATTCAATATGGTGTGTACTTAGACTGTTTGAGTTATTGGCTTCTTTTCGCTTATGAAATCGATTTTAAAAAAAGATTCTGAGTCGTTTGGTATACTTTAAGGTGGGTGTTGGATAACTGCTTCCATGCGTTACAAACATCAGCACAAATGCATAATACCCCAAACATAGAAAACAACTAGAAGTTTAACTCTTTTCATTCGCTTAGAGACAAACAAAAATTCTCCTCTTCACATTTTACTAACACATACAAAGAGTTAAGTTTTTTGTGAGCAACTTGGAGTTCTAGTTGTTTTCATACACCCCATACACCCATGATGGTGTAAGATATAATTACTTTTACTTCGTGTTTTGCATTAGCCACCAAATAAAGTAAAATTTTTTAGTTTAACTTTCGATTTTCCATTTTTTATTAGAAAACTGTTTAAAAATGCTTAATTTTGATAATCCACTTTAATTCTATTATTATCGCTCACATTATTATATGAAGTCTTTAATCACAATCCAGAAAAATTTAATATACAAAAAATCAGAATATAGGGATAAGAATTCTTTTGGTTATTTTCAAAATAAGCAGTACAAAGTAAAATCGAAACTTATTTTGTAAGCGCAGAGATAAAATAAGAATAAATTTAATTATAGTATTTATAAATTAATGCAATTCAAAGGATTGTTATCGTACCCTAAGGTATTAAAACTGCATAGGAACCTATTTTATTTATATATTTATTATTAAGGACTGTCATTGAATACAATTGGATTCTCGGAATTGGATTTGAAAAAGACAAAAAGTTTACTTTGATGTCATGAATTTCAATATCGGTTTTATGTACGAATCAATATTAATGTCGGTTTAAGGTAGGAATGTCAATCACTAAAAATATAATTGTTTTTGTGAGAGTGAAAATAATGCACTTAAAGAGAAAACGAGTTCAATAAATATATCAGTAGTACATTATTCAATAAAACTTGTTTTTTTTATACATTTTCACAACACTTCAATTTTTTTTAAAATTAAAGTAAAATTAAATTCTTACAATTAAAATTTTCGCCTTAAAGTATGCTTCCATACTTTAGCATTATAGTGATTAATATTCTTGTTTGTGTGTGTATATTTATATTGTCTATCAATGAATTCGAAAAACCGAAATTTTACAAAAATTATTTATGACCGATCTGTATAAAAATAATTAGCCTAAACACAGGATTTATAAAAAAATATTTTGTTCGATATCTCAGTTATTCTCAGGACATAAATTCAGAAAAATTATGTCCTTGGCATAAGCTTCAGAATCTCGAAAACCGAGTCTAAAAACACATTTTTAAGCCTATCTCTGCCTTTTACCAATCCATCTTATGAAACACTATTTCAACCTTCACACGGACGGACATGGTCACATCATATGATCCAGAAAATATCAATTATTTTTTGCTCTCCGACAAAAATTGTACAAATTACAAACGGAATGAAAATCTTATATATTACCATTTACACTTATGGTGAAGGGCATAACGAAAGGTAAGTTCGGTTTAAATTTAAAATTAAAAATATTTAATTTTATAGTTAAAAATAGGACGTTTAAAATATCTTTAACTTTGTTTGTGGTAGAAAACTGTAATTTTATACATTTTAAAATGTTGCTGAAATATTTTTTTATTTCTATTAAATAATTTCTTATTGGACTATATAGATATATCTGTTTTATTATTTATTAAAAAAAACTTTTGTTTAAAAATGATTAAACGTTTTTAATAATTAAAAAATAAAAATCCTATCAACTAATATATTTGGCAAAACTTTTTTAAAAATTGAGGTAGAATAATATTCAGAAGTGGTGCAAATCAAGGAATCTACAAATATCTTAAATTTAAATTGATGTGGTTACTGATTTAAATATTATTAATTTATTTTACTTTTTTTAAAACAACTTGTTTTTTCTCTCATTTTCTTGTTATTTAAGTTCTTTTTTTTTTTAATAAACATATAACCAAAAATTCTATCAAACATAACTCAAAACTATTCACTGGACCAACAACAACAAATTTCAATATTTACTATCTACAATCATTGCTAAAAAAAAGTAATTCTTTGGTTTATTTTACTTAAAATAAATATTATAAAAAAACAAGTCTGTGAAACTAAAGGATAAAACAACTTAAATATACTTTATCAACCCTGACATTTTTAAAAATCTAATTCTAAGATATATTAGTAGAAATTATATTGATGTGTAGCAAATTTATATAAAAAATATTGAAAAAAAATCTATAAAAAAATTTATACAAAAGTCTTAAACAAATAAAAAAGATACTCAACTCAAAACAAGTCAATGAATAATACAAATATTTTAAATTTCTTTTGAGCAGTTAAGGATGATTGTTTGTCTAATCCCTATTAAGAAAAATATAATTTTCTTTCTAATCTTTAATAGTAGAAAAGTTTCAGTGGCAGTAAAATTGAAATGATAAAATTAAACATTAAACCATAAACACATTTTAAACATGAAAAAAAAAAAACTTTTAATTTTTATCAAAATTTAAAATTTGTAAAATTATAATTAGAAAAATAATTTTCTGAAAAATTTTCTTTTTAGATTAGGTTAATTTGAAGGATTACAAAATCACAAATGGAGTTTATTTATTTATTTTTTTTTTAATATTAGCATTATTCACATAATCATTATTTTTTACTGCCACTGTTATAGTTTTTCAAACAATTGTGATTTAAAATAAAAATAAAAAATAAACATATATTTTATTTAATACCATAAATATAATAAAATAAGAATAAATAATAAAGCAAAGACTTGAGAAAGAAATTAAGTTAACTAAAATATAGCAAAACAAATAAAATAAAAACAATGTTAAAAAAAACGTAGTTAAATTTCAAAATATGGAATAAATATTGGTCTAAACAAATATTAAAAAAAAAAAAAATTACAACAACAAAATATCTTTATTTTTTCAAAAATAACATTTGATTAAGATTAATTTTATTATTGAAAATAAAAGCAAAAACTAACAAAAAGAAATAAATATATGCATATTTGTGATATTCTAAATGAGAAATAAATAAAATTCTTTTGTTAAAATTCTCAATTAGATTTTGGGAATATATTTGATTATTAATTTATTTCCAATTTTATTAAATAAAATTTAAACTATTAATAATTTTTCATTTTATTTTGTGTGGATTTATTAACATTTAAATTTTATATTTTAAATACAAAAACAAAATAACCAACAACAGTTATGTGAAAGAATTTCAGTTCATTTGATGAGAAAACTTTTTCAATTTATCTTCAAAAATTGTTAATTAATTTTTTCTCAAAAATTCTGAAATTCTATATTGTGACTGGATATATACATATAAATTTAAGTAACTATAAATAAAATAATAATTTGTCAATGTTTTTGAATGTTTAAAAAAAAAAATAAATAAATAAATAAATAAATAGAAAATAAGAAATAAAAGTAATATATTATTTATCATACAAATTTATAAAAAAAAAAAGTATAAAACAAATTATATAAAAAGTAAAAATAAACAAATACATGCATACAAATAATATGAACAAAATGTGTGTATATGTAATAAAAACAAAAGTGGAATTATTAAACTAAAAAAAAATATATTAAACACACACTTGAGTTTTATTTAAAAGAAGACATAAAGTAATATGTAGATGCGAAAATATCGATTGATAAGTGAAAAAAAAATAGTTGGTTGTTTCGTAAAATAAATTCTTTTAGCATCAACAAAATATACTTGATTACATGTATTTTCTTTTTGCATGCGATATTTTCTTGACAATTAGTCTTGTTACTCTTTCAAAGACGGTGACAGGAAATCAAAAATGTTCATTTCTTGATCACCAACATTTTTAATGGGGAAAGGGCATTAATTCCTTATTTTTTATTGCATCAGATAAAATCTTTATTGATCTTCTATTTCATACCCATCTATTTCTAGCATAATAGTTGGTTTATTTTGCCTCAAAAAGTAAACTTTTACAAACTTTTAATAAAACAACACAAGTTTGTACATTATTTTATAAACTTTTTATTAAAGTAATTGTGGTGTTTTTATTTGTTTTGTATTACAAATTGGTTTGTTTGTTTGTTTTTAAAACATACATTCTACATATTGGTTACGCTTTTTTATAAGTTACAAAATTTCACTACGTAATAGAATTATTTTCAAAATAATTATGACGCAAAAAGGCAACGAAATTTATAATAATTTATAGAATTTAATATAGAAAAATAACTTAAGTAAAAAATCCTAGACATTTGTGATAAACAGCAAATGGATAATGATGTCAGTTTAAGTGGCAAAAACACTAACAGGTGTTCTTGTGGATTTCGTTTTGCGAAATGGAAAATAAAAGTAATGTAAAGGACACAAAGAGGATATTTTTTTTTTAAATACAAATAGCGTGTTTGGTGTTTACATTGTAACGTTTTTAAGGTAAATGTAGATAACAACGATATAATTGTTTAACTGCAGCAAGAAGCGGGAGTGGGATCCAAACCAGAACGTTTTGTAATAGCCAAACGAGTAAATTCTTCAGCGGTAGTAGGGTGAATACCAACAGTGTTCAATAAAATTTTCATGGTAAGGCCAGATCTAAAATTAAAACAAACAAAAAAAAAAAAATTACATAATGTAAAACTAATTGGTAATAAAAAAAAAACCTACTTGACAGCAGCGGCAAAACCTTGAATAACTTCACCGGCTACTGGACCTACATAATGAAGACCCAAAACCTTTTGATCACCACTACGTTCGGCTACAGCCTTAACATAACAATAACGCACACTTTTTTGGGGAATAAAGAATTCTGTAGGTTTGTAAAAACCGTGGAATACTTCAATGTTGTCTTCACCAAACTTCTTAATGGCATCTTCTTCAGCCATACCAACGCAGCCATATTCAAGAGGAGAAAATACTGTGGTGGCAACATCTGTGTAATCCATAATTTGTTTGGAATTGCCAAACAAACGACGAGCCAATAGACGACCAGCATGAATGGCTACAGGAGTCAATTCGGGACGACCATGAAGAATATCACCAATAGCATAAATATGGGGAACATTTGTTTGTTCAGCTTCGTTGACAACGATCTTGTCATTCTTAACTTGAACGCCAGCAGCAGCCAAATTGAGATCATCGACCAAACCTTTACGACCAATGGCCCACAAAACGGTATCGTAGACATCACTGCCTTCTTCTTGGGTCTCGGTATTGATGTATTTTACCAACAAACGGCCCTCGGGAGTTTTTTCTACCGATTTGGGTATGGTTTTGTGTAAAAAGGGAATACCACGTTCAACCATTGAATCGGCTACAATATTGGCCATTTGTTGATCGAAACCTCGCAATACAATAGAACGCACCATAACAGTGGCATCATAACCCAAACCCTTAAGGAAACCAGCACATTCCAAACCAATGTCTAAATAGAAAATTAATGAAATATATAGAAGGTAAAGAGTAAATTTTAAATTACTTACATCCAGCACCCACAACCAATGTTTTGCCTGGTTCTCTATCTAAACTGAAAAGATCATCACTGGTAATACCATATTCCACAGCACCGGGAATGTCGGGATAACGTGGACGGCCACCAACAGCTATGACAATATTACGACCAGTTATGGAACGTTCAGTATTGTTTTTCATTTTAGCCACAACGGTGTAGGGATCTTTAAGGGAGCCCAAGCCATTAATATACTCAACTTTCCTAAATATAAATAAAGTAATTAAAAACCCCTTAGCTTATTGTTTCCAAGAACTTACTTATCACGCAAATCCACGCGTGTCACCCAGTTGACCGATTTAATGTGATTTTGAACAGCTTGTACTAATTTGCTCCAGTCTGGTTTGATTTTTTCTACATCTGGAATTTCCCAGCCATAAGCAGCTGCTTCCTATTATTAAGCAAATATTGAATAATTTTGATCTAATATTAGTTTACTAATCATTTAACTTACATGTACTGCTTCACCCAATAAAGAGGCTTGATGCATTAATTTTTTGGGAATGCAACCTACGTTAACACATGTACCACCAATACCCCATTTAGTACCCAATGGAGTGGGTGTAACATAATCTAAACAGGCTACTTTAGCTCCATTAGCAACAGCTTCTTTAGCACAAGCTAAACCACCCGAACCACCTCCAATAACAATTAAGTCATAATCATATTCATCTGTAAATTAGCAATAGGAATTAGTTTTTCAATTCAAATTATAATTCCTAACTTAACTTAGCATAAGTTGATGTGTCTTTGTGGGTGTTTGTTGACATTTTGTTGGATATTATATGAGTTTGATGTTCATTGATGATATGAATTTGTTTAAATATGCATGTATCACTTATAACTAAATATATATTTATTTATTTTTTTTTTTAATCTTGGCTTGATATTTTGTATTAATTTAATTATTTTTTTTTTATTCTTTTAGCTAAATTTCCACAATTTGTTATATATCTTCTCTAAAATTCACTTAAAACTTTTTATTCTGTCAACAAATAAATAAGTTGAATTAAATAAGTATGAATTTTTGAAGAATTAAAATTTAATTTATATAATAAGGTAATTTAAACCAACTATTATACATATGTATAATAGGTGTACATGTATGTACATAGGATATTGAGTAACATTTAATCAAATATTAGATTGAAATTAATTTTTATTTTTGAATTATATTAAGAACTTTTATAATATTTTGTTTATTTGGCTTTTGTGAGTTATTTAACTATGAATAACAGTGTTGAATGATTCTATTGTAAAAAATATAAAATCTTTCTATGACATAAATTAGTGAATATAATTGCAATAACAAGAGCAATATTTTTTCTTCAAATAAAAAGTTTGAATCCGCTGATAAATTCTAGACGAAGAAAATAATCTGAACGATGTTCTTAGATTTCTTTCTTTAAATGTAATAAGTAATGATTTTCATTATTATTTATTTTAAAAAACTAAACAATATAAATATTTCCAAATATTTAGTTAAAATAATGAAATAAAATTGTAAAATGTATTAAAATAAAATTTAGGAAATGAAGAAAACGAAAAAAATGCTTTAATATTTTACGTGATTTAGATACAATAGTTACTTAATATTAAAAAAAATTTAGAAATTTTATTAAAATAAAAAATTGGAAATTAAAGAAAAACGACTCCATATTAATCTAGATCAAAATCTTAGACAAACCGAAGTTATTTTGGGTGATTTTTCTAAATTTATACTGTACGATTTTGCTTTGGTTCATTTTGAAAATAACATTATTATTACTTTATAGAACTGATTTTTATGGTCGTTGGTATTTTTATCAACTGGATTATCTGTTCAGTATAACCTGAGATCAAAGCGACAGTTATATCTGCCGAAAGTTGTTTTAACATTAAGTTTGCAGATCACAAAAATTATTCTAAAAATTCAAAATCCCATCATCAGTATGTGTGATAATTTAAAGTTTTAGGAATAAAATCAATTTTAAAAATTGCGAAATATAGGACACAAAATTGCTTTAGGATTAAAACAATAAATTTTCATATCATTTGTAATTTTCACAAATTCACATGATTTTAAGTTTTCTAAATAATATAGAATGGATTTTTTTTCTTTTAATATTACACAATTAGTAGGTATTCTAAATTGTTTTCCTTATATAAAATATAATTACCGTTTCATTTATATTTTATATGCAATTATTATCAATTATATATTTATTTTTTCAGAGCCAATTAAATTATTTAATTTAATGATTTCGTTTAATCAATCGAATAATTTGCAAATTCTTTCATTGATTTATAATAAATGATTTAATTTTTTTGAAACACTTTTTATTTAATATTGTAAAAAATTTGTCATCATACTTGTTTTAACTTTAAATCATTTTCTAAAAACAAACAAAATGAACACTTTCAAAATTAAAAAAAATAAAAAATAATAATAAAAAATCACCATAAATACATTTGACAAAGTATTTAAATATTATTTAAAAATATACTAAGTACTTTATTTAAAGTGTGTATTCATAATAAATTTAGATCTCACCGCATGAATAATTTCGAATTTATAATTAATAAATACCTAATCCTTTTGGTCGCGGACAATATAAACGTGAAAAAATTGCACCCATTTTTTTATTAATTTCTTTTATTTTATAATTAAATTTATATCCAAACAATTGAATAGAAAGAATACTGCTGCAATCATTCAATTCACACTAAATACTACTCTTTCTCCATTACAGACACTTGAAAACAAGTAGCAATCAAATTTGTTTTAAAATAAAATGAAAATAACAACAAATAATACAACAAATGATGATTTCATCTATCACATTTTATTTTATTTCAATATTTCACACATTAGTGGCAGAGTAAAAAAAAAAAAGATACGTTAGCATTTAATGTATGTATGTATGTATTTGTATGTAACAAATATTAAAATTCTAAAGAGATTTGAATAAAATAAATGGTTATAATAAACTACGTAGTAGTTAAAAAAACTCTTTTTTTTATAATAAATATTCCCAGAGAGAATGAGAGAAATAATCTATAAGAGTTTAAAATAAAATTCTATGCAAAAAAACCAAAAATTTTACCTTCAACTGTCAAATTATTAAATTGACCAATATTCAAGGAGTATTTAATAGAACTCAAACAGATAAGAAAACTAACAATAAAACTACAAATAATTCGCATGCTTAAAAAAAAAGCATGTGTATTTGATAGTAAGATTGACCGCTANANAAANAANNAAATCTTCANAAAAAAAAAAAAAAAAAAAAAAAAAAAAAAAAAAAAACACGACGTTCGTTCATTTGTTCTCTGGCAAAATTATAATTAAGTACAACATTTATACATACTAGTAATTTTGAAAGTCATGCTTGTTTTAAAAACCAGTTTAATTGAAATGTGAATCATGATTTTATTATTTTAACAAAAAAACAGAAATTTTAGCAAAGTATTTTTATTTTATAAAGAAACTAGTTGGCAATAATTATTATATTCATTATTGCTGATTAGTTTGGAATTTTTAATATATATTTTTTATTGAGAAAACCTTTAAAACAGCTTCCAAGTTGATATTATTAATTTTTGTAATAAATTATAAGAATGTTTTACAAATATTTTGTATGACAAGTTTTTAAAATCTCGATTGATTTTTCCATCTCTGTACGAAAAACTACTAAAAAGAAAAGAACTTTGTTAAAATAACGAAGAACTTAATTTTAAACCTCTCATATACTATATTTTATTTTCGCTTTATTTTGTAAAACGAAACAATTTGTATTAAAAAAATATACGAATGTATTTGTTGATCTCTTTCACAATTTGGTCCGTTAACATTGTCCTTTCAAAATGCAACTACCCGTCATGGACATGTTATCAATTATTTTGTATATTATTAGTCACGGCTACCTATTACCTTGAACTTAAAGTGCACTACTGAGTACTATTGCTTACGGGCCGCTCAACTGACACTTTCCATCCGTTTGATGGGAGAATAAATACATTTTTTTCTTCTAAATAATTTATTTGAAATATTAATTGTTATTTATGAAAATATAATTTTTTTGGAACGTGAACAAATTTAATGAATTTTTCATACAAATACGAATGATTTTGTTTTCGAAAATACAAACATACACTCTCTCGCTTTAGAACTCCTTTACATTTAAAAATTTGTTTTATAACAGAATCTTTAGAAAAACAAACTAATTTAATAATAATTTATTTTGTTTTCATTTCAAAACTTAATAAAATTCAAGCCACTTATTAATGCATATTAGATATATTCAATATATTTAATCAACATGTGTATTTTTAATATCAGATATTGGTTAAGAAATAAATTACAGTTGTCAAGTTGAAATCACATTAATAAAAATAAATTTATAATAGTAATAATAATAATAGTAGTAGTATTAAAAAGATAGATGGTATTTATCACCTAAACAATCTTATCAAATCCTTTATAATCTTATCTAATCTAAAATTATTAATCCAACAAAATAATAGAAGAAAATACGTATAAAATTTATTTAGACTAATGTTTTAATAATATTTTTCATATTAAATTATTTTTTTTTTTAATTCATATAAAATATATAAAATTTTACGTAGCAATCAGTTATTAAAAGTAATTTGAAACAAGTACCGGAATGACAATACACTATATCAATCTAATTCCGGACCTCATGAAGCCTCCTCTTCCACTAACTAAATGAATCATTAATGACGTCATTTAAACTATTTTATATTTCAATTTTATAATTCATATAATACAAAGAAACTTTCAGTTAATATTTTACAATATGACACTGCATGTTAGAAAACTATTATGAACAAAATATATACAAACAAACGTTTACAATTAAGTTAAATATAATTAATTAATTGCAGAAATAAAGTATGAACTAAAACAATTAGAAAAGTGTAGACTAAGTGAAAACAAATTGCACTAATGCACTTAAAGTTGTTGGAGAGCTTTTGTATTAAATAATAAACAACATTTTCATATAATAGACATACCCTCGTCATTAGTCTCATTTTCCTGTTCCTCTTGTTCTTGGTCATCATTTTCGACCTCATTATTAACAACTGCTGACCCTTCATCATCACTCATTTCTCGTTTTAAACGTATGTCAAGATAATCAGATTGATAAATAGAACGACGTTTATCTTTAGAATTTTTAGCTTCAGATGCAGGTAAAAATACAAAATAATTCATATGAACTAGACTTTTATACTATGTTTTTGAAAAAAAAAAATATTTAAACAACAATTCTTACTTGTAAGAACGAAGAAATAAAACTATTTAATTGAAGTAATAAAATATCCTTGATTTTGATTCTAGGAAACTCACTCCGTTGTTTAAGTAGGTATTAGAAAATTACTAAGAAATACAAGAAGTAAGTATATATGTATGTTGTAAGTAAAAGTTAATTATACGTATATTGTAGTGTAAAAATCTTGATATATGATAAACACACACATTCTATGGGAGAAAAATCGATTCAAGTTATTTTTATTTTTTCTTATTTCAACGCCTTTTGCATGTATCATTTGCTTACATTATTAGATAAATTTTTAATCAATAGATATAAAATGTATTTCTTTTTTCTTATTTCTAATATTTTTTTTTTTTATTTCCATACGACTAGAATTGTTGTTATTTAATGAGATTTTTTTTCTCTTATCTTCACTGGTCTTTAGTTGAGACTATTTAAATTTTTTGTCATCTAAAGAAACTTGTAATGTTTGTAACTTATATTAAGCTTGAAAGTTTTGACAATGTAATGGTATCATAGCAACGTCAATAAAAATATTGAAAATTGACATAAATTATTAATTGAAAAAGTAATATTTTTTAATGTGCTTCTTTAATTATTAATTTAATAAATCATATTAATTTTAATACGGAAATTTTAAAATGTGTACTTATTTTTATATAATAGTTAATATACATAATTATATATATATTTTTTTTGTGTGACCACATGAAATAACAAACTGACGTATGATTTTATAAGACTATAAAAGCCAAAATGAATTAAACAAGTAGTCTAATGTGTAAAAACAGTAAAAAGTTATATTAAAGTAATTTGTTATAGATTGTAAAAAAAGAATCACTCTCAATATTCCCAAACGAAAGTAGTGTTAAATATATTATCTTTTGGAGTTAAACCCTTTGCTTTGGGAAAAATATAACGAGCATTTTTGACAGATATGTAGGCAAAAGAACATATTACGTACATTGTGTGAATTTGGATATTACAGAATAAATAAAATAGAAGTTTTAAATTTTTAACCAAATTCTAATGAAATTTATCCCTAGATCTCAATACAATGGGAACACAATACGGGAATTAAAAAAAAATCACCCAAATAGCTTTTTAATTATCAATATGCTTTGGGAGAAAATACAAAAAATTAAAAAAACTGGAAAATTGACCTTTTTAAAAAATGTTCCAGCTCACGAACGATTAGCAGAAAAACCAAAATATTTTGAGGAACATCATAAAACATATCAAGGTAAATTTTGAAATGAGTAACAAACCACATTTTCCTTTCCACAGAGAGTGAGCCGCCTTAATGTATATATATTATCATTTTTATATTACTAAGTCCAAGGTACCATATATACTAATTTTCAAATTAATAAAAGAAAAAACATTTCCTATGTGAACATATATTAGTACCAATTTTTATCATACGAATAGTATTATGTTACTTATAAATGTAAAATTTCAATATTTTGCCGCTAAAAATGATAAATTGAGATTGATTAGGCGAACGAAAAGAACAATCAATCTAAGAAATGACTTTGGAAGTAAAAATTACTATTTTACATCGTTGCCATTTATATAGCTCTCTGTTTAAAAATTAAATGGGACAATTCCCAACCTTTAAAAATGGGTTATTAGAATGACGTTGTATCATGGACTTTCACAGAACCTTCCAGATTCGTTAAACAGATACGAATATTTTATATAAATAATCATGGACCGTAACTATTACAAGGAATATAATAAAAATCGATTAAACGAATTATTTTTTATTTCTATTTTCAGTTGTAAAATAACTAGTAGTCTCTGTATTAAACAACTTTACCTCTTATTTTGCTTGTAGTTTGTTGTTCTCTTACATAATAATTCTTACAAGAATATTCAGTTATATAATTTTATATAGTTCTGACATACTAATATATTGATAACATACTAATATATTGAGAACTGTTATACAAAAGTATAACAGTTCTCAAATTTAACTTTGTATTAAGTATTTTACCTTTAATTGAGAATAAAAAATAAGATTTAAAAAATCATTCATATATTCTTTCTGATATTCATCCCTAAATGTTACATTTTTGCTGAATTGTTATAAAAATGTACAAAAGTTAAAATTCTTAAAGTGAAAAGGTAAACAAACTCGTATTTAGTTATATTAAGACCGATTTTTTCTTCATTCATTGTTATTACATCGAAAATTCACTTTTAATTTTGGAACAAAATAAAAACTTTTTTTTTATTAAAGAAAGTGTAAATCCTTTCCCAAATTATGATACAGTACATATCAATACATAATAAAAAAGAAAACTAACTAATATGTAGATACAATATTTTTTCAATGATTTCAATCCAATTAAATTGTACAGTACTAATTCAAAGAAAAGTCTGAGTTCAATTACATGGAAAAGTAGCAGAGATTCGAAGGGCCATATAATTCCTTCGTATTCGCAGCTTCTTTTTGTAATTGAGCTCAGATTTTTCACTAAAATCTCAATTAAATGAAACCTAATCTGATAAAAAAAATCTTATAATTTATAAATTTTAATTCAAGTTTCAATATTTTAAAATTGAATTTCATGGTGATAATGACTAAAATGAGTCACAATTTTAAATAAGCTAAAAAATTACTCAAATTAAGGATAATAGCTCTTAATGTAATTTTAAAAGTATACAGGAACATTATTTTTTAAAAGGAAGCTATGAAAATTATTAAACAAATTTAATATATGTTATTTTTTTTATTTTATTTTATTTGTTCTAATAAAATTGGGAAAAAGCAACAAGTTTTTTCTGGCAACACTATTTATATAAAACATTTGTCAACACAAACAGCTGAGAATTGAAAAATTTGGAATTGGCGAGATAATAAAATAAAAAAATATTTTTCCAATTAGAATTTCGTCAGCAATAAAAAAAGCAGATAAGAAAACATAATTTTATTACTAAATTGCAAAAAAATCAAAATTGTACTTATTACCCAAAGCAAATTGTCCGTTGCCACAATTCGTTGGATAGTGAGGTTAGAAAGTAAAATAATAAAGAAATAAATTAACAAAATAAAAATAATATTGTAAAAAGAAATCAAAGATAAGCAAAATTGTGCCTTTGAAAAAAAATGTAAAGTAACAATGACTTGACAAAACAACACGCCGCATAGTAAACAAATTTAAAAATCACGAAATTTGTGTAAATTATAAACAATTTTATGAAATTCAACAAGTTATATAATTTCTGCTACTAAACAAATAGATTTATAAAGAAAACTTACGATTTTGTGTAGCTGCACCTCTATGACTTTGTTGGCTGCTGTTGCTCATGAAACGTTTGTTCAGGAAAGTTGTGGAGCAACTACGCCGCGAAGAACCCGACACAATTGATGTGTTAGAGGAACGGATAAATGTTATAACAACGCGTTTATTCCATAGCGTAAACATTATTTATACTATAACACTATTTTCTATTTATTTAAATATTTTTTTTATATTATTTTCACTTTTTTGTGCGAATTGCTAAAAATCTAGTTTTTTCTTTTAATACAAACTGACGTTTTTATATTTATATTCTGCATTGGAAGTCGGCTTGGAATAAATAAGAAATAAAAAATGCCAAAGAGAGTGCACAAAAAATCTTAGTGGAATTTTAAAAGGAGATTAAAGAGAAATTAAGTGAATTGATAACAATATTGCCATATTTAACGTTATTTGGAGATATTTTTTTTGCTAAAAATGTTATTTTTGTATGTATTTACAGCCGTATACACAAAAAAATAATATATGTTTGATAAAGGTTTACTAACTTTTTCTATGTAAATTTCCATAAGAAAAAATAGAAAACCTTTATCAAGAATACATTATTTTTTGTGAAGATGGCAGTTATTTTTTTAGTTCCCATTTAATATTTCTGCTGTCTCATGTTTTTTTTTTAGATTTTATTTTTACTTCAAATACTCTGGCAACTCTAAAAATAACGTTTCATCGCAAAAAATAAATATGCAAAAAAGCAACAATTGCTAAATAAAAAGTCCGACATACATATTTGTGTTTGCTCATTTTTTTTCTTTTAGCTCTATTATTAAGATTTCCTTTGTACAATTTGTAAATTTTCTTACAAAAATAAAAAAATTGTGAAAATCTAAGTATAAATTAAATAAAGATAAGCATTGAGTATATAGTTATAAGGCATAAAATATTACATTTTAATCTTTATTATTTTTAACATTTTCTTTTATTTGACAGATAAGTTTTATCAAGCGAACGCGAAGGCACGAATAGTTTCACACCAACCGTAAACCTTCGAAAACCTACAAGTAAACTCTTCGTTTCCATTCAACGTGTTTAGTATTAATTACTACAAGAACAATTAACACGAATTTTAAAAACTGAACTTTGTAAATAACGACCCGGAAATATGAATTCTATTTTAATTACTGGTTGTAATCGTGGCCTTGGTTTGGGTCTAGTGAAAGCTTTAATTAAACTTCCAAAGCCACCTCAACATTTATTTGCCACATGTCGTAATAAGGATCAAGCCAAGGTATTTATTTTTTATTACGTATTTATGTTCTTTTCATATGAAATTGCAATAAAAAATGTACTCACTAATGGGTGCCATTTTAAGTTGTTGTTCTGCTTCTTGGTGTTGTTGTAAATGCAATTCTTTCTGGTTATCCAAAACTTTTGCAATATTAGTAATAAAAATTAATAAACTTAGTTGTTTTACGAATATTTTAACACACTTCCTTCTTTTATAATTATTTTTAATAAACAATTTTATACAATTTTCACCTTTTTTATATAAATTCTTCAAAAGCACTATATTTCTTCATACACTTTCAATTAAATTCTTTTACTTCGTTGTGTTTCCTCTAGAAAACTTAGAAATGAAATAAGCGGCGCAAGTTTACTTTTTTGACTTTTTTCACATTTGAAATTCCCTTTTATCTTATGAAAACAACTTTCCAGTTCTCTTTAATTTTCTCTCTTTTGTAAAATGTCAACATAATTTCCAAGTCATGCAGAGTTGTATTCTAAAAATTCATCTTTGGGATTTTTGGGCATTTTTTAAGGGTCTTAACATTTTTAAAATGTGAATTGTGCCTAAATGTGGAACATAAATGAAAATTATTTGATTTATTATTTTATTCCTTGTTTTTTGTTAATTTATTTATTTGTAGTTTTAGTATTTGTTTTTAACAATAATATTTGATTTTTTTTTCAATTTTGTTTACAAATATTTATAAGATTTTTAAATAATTTGATATCAAATTGATAAAACACTTTTTTTTCAAAATTTTGTAAACTTGATTTAAAATTTATGAATAATTTGATAGTATCATTTGATATCAATTTGACAAAATTAAATTTTTCAAAACTTTTTTCTCAAATGATTCTCAATTTATATTCAAACTAGAAATTCAAATCTCTATCTACATTTGACACATGTTTGAGAAACATGTTTAATATCATATGATAAAGTGATAATATTTCAAACGTGTGAGACCGTATTTGTTGGGTAATTACTTAATAAATTGAACACTTTTATACCCAGTTTACATTTGCACAATTTAACTAGTTAAATTAAAAAAAGAAAAAAACTATATTACATTTCCACTAAACTATTTTTTAAGACATTAATTCGAAATCACAAATATTCTATACACAACACAAATTCTTATTATATATTCTTTATTCTTTCACAAAATTCTATAAATATGAAATTTTTTCAGTTTTCAATTCATAACTTTATATTTTAAAATAAATTTTTCGTTTTGGCATTTTTTTCTT
>MINK01171847.1:0-54364 GCA_001735545.1 Phormia regina
TTTTTTTTTTAGACTTTTTGAAAAAAAAAATTCGGAAATAAAAAAAAAAAAAAAAAAAATTAAAGATATTTAAATGGCTATGCGTTTACAAAATATTAGAAAATCGGTCGTTCTCTTGTGGAATTGACGATATATATTTGTTCATGGAATTGAATACCTTTTGCGCTAAGGACACTGGCAACAATAACAATGGTTTTTTTTGTTTTTTATTCGAAAAATATTTGGAATAGAATCGATTCGTAAATTATTAACAAAAAAATTATTTGTTTTTCAATTTAGGATTTCTTTTCTAACTCTAAAGTAGTGATCGAGGGAATGTAATAAATTTGAATTTATTTAATTTTTTAAATTCAAATTATTTGAATAAATTTATATTTCTATACGATGCATGTTATGAGTTGGATTAATGCTAAAAAATTTTGTTCTTTATTAGTGCCGACTACTGCTTTAAAAAATAAATTTTTTTTTGTTAAAATTTTATTCATTTTCATATTATTTTTCTCATTTTTTTCTTTCATAATTAATTCTGAAATAATATCAAGTATATTTTTTGCTTATGGGACTTTTTTCAAAACAATTAAGTTATCTCTGAAAACAATTTAAACGAATTTCGAAAAAGAAACTTTACCACAAAAACTAAAACTAACACTTTATACAAATTGAAGAAGTTTAGCAAAAGATTCACATTATAATATTTTTTTATTTTTTATACAAAAAGAAAAAAAAATATTTGTTTTTATAAAATTTGTTTTTAATAGTAGACAAGCTTCCTGAAAAAAATAGCCAGCTATTTAGTAAAAGCAACTACAAATAAAAAAACGTACTTATTAAAAATTTATGATTTTCTTAAGATTTCCATCAGCTTCAACAGCCATTGAGAAAAGAACAGGCTACAGCAACTACTTCAACTATAAAATATAAACTTTTACTAACCTTTCCGTCAGCATCAGTGGCATGATAGCGAACTTCCAAAGAGCCACCTAAAACAGCATACCAAAAACGACCTTGTTCACCGGCACGAAAAACTAGAAAGTAGAGAAAGAACAAATGAGAAAAACAAAATGTGAAATTTGTTAGCATACATTTAGGCACTAAGCCAAACAGAGTGAAACTAGTAAAACTACGGAAAAACATATATAAAAAGAAAAACTGTAAAAAAACCATTAGAGCAGAATAACAAATTTGTTATATATTTTTTTGTTTTTGTTGCTGCTATTCTATTTTTTTTGTTATTTTAAATCTACTACTAACAATTACTTATTACCCACTGTACTACTAGTATTCTGTAGTGGGTGGGTGGCTGTTATGTATTTTTTTTTGGGTTATTTACTCTTTTATTTATTTTGACATTCATTCATATTTATTTTGCTTTAAAGCACTTACGTGTAACGCCTTTTTCAAGATCCTCATAGAAACCGCACATAGCCAATTGCTGCAATGCTGAGCCAGGAAGGCGACATAGCGGCTCCACGCGACGCAGACGACAGGATATCAATTCAACATCTCGTAGATTACGGTCACAAGGTCTGTAAGAAGCAAAAATAATATGGAAAATGTGAAAAAATAAATACATGAATAACATTAAAATCAACTACCAACAATAATATAAAGAACAATTTATTTTAATCGTATTTTTTATGAGAGCACTATGGGTTTGATTTTTCATTTAAGGGAAAAAATGTTGGTAATAAAATAAGGTTATTAAAATTAAAGTTTTTCAATAAACTACTAATATTACAGATACAAACGAATGTTACAAATAGTGTTCGCATTTTCTTAGAATAAGGATAGTAAAAGTAATAATATTCCAAAAAGTACAATTTCAAAAAAATCCTCAATTTTAGAGATAAACAAAATATTTCCAAAGAAAAAAATTAAATAATTTCAAGATATAATTTTTCATAAAATATAGAATATCTTTAAAAGGTACAATAATATGTTTAAAAAAAACTTTCACATTAAAAATAGAATACAAATTTACAAATTACATGAAAATGTACCAATTATCTGAAATAATACTAATTCTTAAAATAATAACTGTTTGAGATATAAGTGACACTAACTGCTTAAATTAATAAAGAAACTGTTTTAAAAACTTGTAGAAACTTAGTAAAATAAAAACGTATTTTCTTGTAAAAAAAAAATCAGTAACAAATTTTTTAAAAATAGATTACAAAACACTGTTCAATTTTGAAATTATTTTGTAATTTTTTAAACTAGAAAAATAATAAAAAAATTTATTACAAAGATATATTAAAAAAAAGTCCTCACTTTCCAATTTCATTTAAAAACACGTTTAAGAGAATTTTTCTATAAATATTAATTTTTGAAAAGGTGTCCGATTTTTTTAATTATATTGAATTAATATTTGGTCTTATTTAAAGCTGTGAGAAAATATAAAGATCTTTGAAATAAAGTAAGAAACTTATATATTTTTCCGAGCCGTAATTTGAGGTCATATAGCATCATTTTTGAGGTATCAGATTGGGGTTTCCTTTCAAATTTAAAGTAGCAGCTCCCTTTACTATGTCTACGATTAGAACTTATAGATTTATTTCCAAAAACTTTTGATTCTGTACCACTGAGCTTATCAATATAAGTTTATTATGCTCATTATGTAAGTTATTCTGAAATTTAATTTTTTATTAGAAATTTCTATTTTTTTTTTTATTTTATAACCACAGTGCTAAGACTAGTAAGGTAATAATTTCAAAAGGATGCAATTAAGCTTAAAACATTGAGGTCACATAACATATACAAAAATATATACAAATTTCTTTAGAAAGTGCTGTAATGATTATCATCAAACGAAAAAAAAAATGTAAAAAATCTATTACTATAAAATAAACAAAAAATAAAGAAAAAACTAAAATAAATATTTAAAAGTTAAATTTAACTTCAAGTATATTGAGATAAAAAAGAATTTTTTCTTCATATTTCATCTACTTTATCCTTAACTAGAAAACCATTTTGTAAAGTACATTTTTTATTGGCTTTATTCGAATATTCTACAAACTCTTATAACAAATTGTGTGATTCAGTTTCTTTTTTCTAACATTTTTTTTTTTTTTTTTTTTTTTTTTTTTTTTTTTTTTTTTTTTTTAACATTTTTTTTTTTTTTTTTTTTTTGTTTTTGTTTATTTTCAGGGCAATATCTATGAAAGTATGATATAATATAATTTATGATTCCTTAGTTTTGGTAGTGTGATTTTTGGTAGTGTGATTTTTGGTAGTGTGATTTTTTTTTTGTCCTCAAAATATTGAAGTTATTTTATGTTATAATAACTAAAATAAACAATCATATTTATTGGCAAGTAAAAAGGGAAAGATGAATTGTTGACTTAACATCCTAAAATTTATTGATAAAGGATTTTTAGCACATAATACATATCTAGGCTAGAATATTAAGAGGGATTTTCTTTATAAAAATATATATATTTTTTAATTGCTGGAAAATGTGTTATAGTTTTCCCCATTACCATTTTTTATATCGATTACTCTCGATAGCCATTGATTAAACAAAATAATCAAGTATCTTCTTAATGTTGTTTGTTTACTTTAGTTACATAAATATTTGCAAAAGTTTTCATCAAGTGTTTTGTAAAAAATTCTCTTTTAGAGATTTAGCTAAATTTAATTAAAGTTGTTGTTGAAACAAAACAGAAAAGTTTCAAATTATTTAATTAATTAAGGTATATGGATGTGTTTCATTTATTAAGATAAAGCAAAAAAAGTAAATTGAATCGAAATAAAAATATTATGTTTTTTTATTTTAGTTATAAAGTGAATACAGAGTTGTTTTTTGAGAGTATTAAATAAGGCAAGAGAGAGAGAGAGAGAGAGAGTGCGAGATAGGTGAAGAACAATTAGTCAAAACCCGATAGTAAAATTAGAATGTATACTCGTAAGAACAGTTGTTTTACAAATTTTTTGTCGACATATCTCGCGTTATTTTCAAATTGTTTTTGTATTTGTTTTTGTATTTCTATGTAAATATTTTTCATGAGTATTTTACTCTTCCTCTCCTTTATTCTATCATTTTCTGTTCATATAATTTTGACATTATGTGCAGTAGTTTTACATTAACAAAATACGAGGAATTGTTGTTTTTGTAGATGGCCGAGTACTTTCTAATTATGCTATGCAAAACCCCAAAAAGTGTAAAAATAACGTCGAGTCTACATTAGAGAAATTTGTATCAAGACAAACGTGAATTTTTTCTTTTTTTGAGTTCCAGATAATTTATTATCTCTGTCAATTATAGGGGAAAACGTATATCACAATAAACCATATAAAAAGTACCAAGAACAATCAAGATGGCGTCTTTTACCAAGCATTATCATGACAAAGTTGTTCGAGATCGAGCACTGACAATTTTCTTTTAACGCTGCAATAATACTGACAAATTCGGTCAACATTAGACAAATATTTATCACGATCATTTTTTGACGCTTGTCTTGATAAATATTTGTCTAATGTAGACTCAACGTAAAGGATGGGTGTTGCACAAGTGTACTATCTTCGTAAATTATCTCTTTTTCCTGAAATTCTGTTCGAATCGAATTGAAATGGATGAATACATTTTCAATGTCATACAATTATGATTTTAAAATAAAAATAACAAAATGTTAAATACGCAAAAGTTTTGGGTAAGTTATCCATTGTGGAGCATTTACATTGGTTATGAACATTTAGCAGAAAACATAATACAATTTAATAAATAAATTGATACAAAAAAGGTGTCAACTTGATGCGTATATGAACGCAATGCCATATTATTTTAAAAACTCCTCAAGATCGAAGGTTTTGTGATTCAAAATTGCAAGTAGAAATAAACAAAATTATTTATTAATATCGACAAAAATCATTTTTGTACTGAGTTACCATATTAAAAATTGTCTAAATATTGAAAAAAAGAAATAAATCAAATTTCATAAACTTTGTTTAAAATCAACAATCATTTTATAGTTTAATAGAGTATTTTACTACAATTATTTTATTATTTAGTTTTCTTTTTTCCTAATTTCTTCCCCTAAAAAACTACCAATACAAAAATTACAAAATTGTCTAGTCTGAACATATCTTTAGGCATAAAATTTTTGTTGGATCAAATATGGAATTGTCACCAAATATAAATATTCATGGTTTTGTGGTATTATTTAAAAATCTTAGACAAACTAGAAAATCAATTTAAATTTATTATGAATAGATTTGTAAATTTCTAAGAATTGTCAGTTTATGAATAATATTTACATTTACAATTTATCTAAATACTTTTTTCGATTTAACAAGCGTATCATTCCATTATTGTGCTCTATATAAATTTCTAAGAATTTTCTTTGTTTCACTTAACAAAAATGTATTCTTTGTCTATAAAATTAAAACCACTGTATATAATATTAAAGTAAACGCCTAAATACATACAACATATGTTGTCCAAAAAGCCAATGTGTTTTTTTATTACAAAACAACTTTTTTTTTTTCTTTTTGTTAATGTCTTGTTTAAACCAATGGGACCTTTGTAAACCTTGAAATCTATCTAGATTGTTTATACTTGACCATATAGAAACACTTTTCCAAGCACATTTGTTCATTTTTTTCTCACACATTCTATCATTTTTCAATTGATTAATTGCAAAAGGCAAGCTTATTTGTTAAAAGGCAACGTGTACGAATAAAGTCTGTTAGAATTAAAAAAAAAAAAACAAATATACATTAGACCAAAGTGTGAATTCCTTTTATAGAGAGGGTACATATACACACACATTCATATATATTATTGTTACATTTCCTATTCTATTAACTTTTCTATGAAATTTATTGTTTGCCTAAAAGTTTGCTGCCATTTAATACATGAGGTGCCCTTTTAGAAAAATCTTTGTGCCATGTGTTAAAATACATGTTCTATGTAACTGGAATAATAAAATATATGTATGTATGTGTATAAAGGCACAGATACACACACATGTACATTTAGTGAATGATCATAGCATAAAGTCCTTTTTTTTGGGGGGATGTACAAAAAAAGTCAAGTGCTCAAGTGCAAAAAAGGTTAATTATGAGATTTTTCTTATGTTGAAAAATCAAAGAAATGTTGTGTAACTGAAAGTTTTGTAAAATTTATATTTAATTCATTTTTAAATTGAAATATATGTTTAAAGTGAAAATAAATAAAGATAATTGGGATATTTAAAACACTCGGTTTGGTAAAATTATATCATTGTAGTTATTTTATGGAATTTATTAAGGTAATTTTTAAGAAAGTGTGCGATACGGATTTTCTTATTTTGTAAATTGTTGAAAGTATAATAAATAATGTAAGAATGACTTAAGGATAATTTAAATTTTTTTATTTATTTTTTTTTTAAACAAAGTCGTTTCGACATTAATATATTCGAATTTACGGTATTGAATTAACACCAGTTCTGCACTAAATCGCGATTTGTTAAGTTAATTAGGTTGAACAATTTTATTAAAAAAAGATTATAAATTGTAATTAAAATTATATTCTAGTCTTTTTTACATTTAGTTTTATAAAACGGTCAACAAATATAGAAAATTTCTGAAAAAATAGTGAAATGTAAGTCTTTAGTTCATATTTAAAATAAAGAAAATTTTTATACAAATTTTAACTGTAATTTTTCTTTTTAGCCAACATAATAATTATTCTTTCCATTTCTGGAACTATTTTATGAGATCTAACACGAATTTCTATCATTTTGCGACCCTATTGCCATTTCAAGCAACGAATTTGTAGTTTTTTCTTGTTTTTACTATCTTTCCCTCCTACTTGGTACAATGATTGTTTCATCCAATTTCAATCTAATTCAGCAGTCCTTATTCTATTATGAAAAAAATAATCAAAAAAGTAAATTAGAATACGAATTAATATGAAAAAAATATTAAATACATTATTGTTGGCAACAACTTTTATATGTATGTGTATGATATTGCCAGACAAAATTCTTTAAGACAAAAGAAAAAAACTAAAAAAAAGTAACATAACTTTTGGTTTTTATTATTTAATAAAAACATTGAACCATCTCAAAAATACTGGCAATAGTTCATGTTTTTCCATAACACAATTTGGTACATAGAATTTATAAAGACTAAGAACTAAATCTATTGTTTAAAATCTGCCCGTTATTACAATGTTTTTCAAGAATAGAATTTCAACCTCTAAAAATATCTTAAATGTGGTAGAATTTCACACAAATACGACACAAATAACATTAGACTATAATTGACCATAAGTCTAATACCTTTCCTAAGTTAAGATAACAAAAATTTCAATACCTGGACAATTCGAAGTACCTAATATTAAAAACATAATTGGCCATAATTGACCACGATCCTTTTCGAAAATCCCTTAAAGGTACATAAATTCGTATAGCAGTACAATTCTGTCGCGTAAGTTTTATAAAAGTATTAATTATAAATTCAAAATTTGTAATACTTCATAACAAAAACCGTTAAACAATTAAACACATTTTCTAATTGTTCTGTTTCAAAATAAACTTCAATAAGAATTTGTAAAAAAACGTACTAGTTTTGCTCGTTCAAAATATTCAAGTAAAATATAGCAAAAAAAAAAAAAAAAAAGATATTTTTTCTTGAAATGTTTGCTACTTTTACTATTTTTAAGTACGAAGAAAGACTTTACGAGTAAAATGAAATGAAATCGGTTAAGAAACAAAAATAAGCTAGTGGTTAAACATTTCTTATAACAATAGTATTCTATAACTCCGCTTCTGAAGGATCCTGTTTACAAACTTTCCTTTGTGTATGTTAATCCAAACAGCTGATTAGAAGATAAAGATTCACTTCAATTCTGTTCCGATGTTTAAAGTCTGCACTTTAGTTTTTTATGAGATCTACTGATTGTTGTTTTTTTTCCCTTTTTCAAAAAAGAAAAAAAAATAATTTCTTAAATCGAACATAATTTTTTTCAAAGCATTAAAGTAGACCACATGAAATATTGTTTAGAAATTTTTTAGAACAAACATCATATAACATTTTAAGAAAATTACAAATTAGTATAATTAATTAATTTTTTTTTAATTTAGGATAATTAAAAATACTTCATATAATTTACAATACATTGTAATTAGTTAATGGATCAGTTTTAATATTTTTCTTAAAAATAATTTTTATTTAAAAAAATCATGGACGGAACATAACTGTTATTTTTGATATTTTAAACCAAATGTCAGAAAACTGTTTCAAATACATCATTCTGATCTGTATAGAGATTTTTATTTTTATTTCTACCCGAAAAAATAAAAATTGAAAAACGAACGGTATTTCTGCATGAAAATAAACAATAACTGTTATTGTTTGATTTTTATGATAAAAGAAATAACGGTTACGGTTTCTGAAAAAAATACATTCAAGTTCATGTACAAAAATATGTACTACATTTAAAAAAAAATGTTAGACTAAAAAATGTCTGACAAGAATACTATATAACATAAATTGATGATATCAGCGGCAATTGATACATAATTTTGTTTATTTTTATTCGATATTCAATTCTATTACGGAAATTTTAATTGGAATGCGGTTCATAGCTAGGTAATCAATTTAATTTTAAGTTTTTATGATCGTAGTGGTCTATAGTAATATTTAATAACACTTTTCCATCAAATTTGTCAAATCCACAATCGGTTAATATAAAATATATGTATATAAATTGTACTCATGTCAAAGTCCATCTAAAAGGAAATTTTACATCCTGGAGATGGTCCATTTGGTATCAATAGAGTATTTCCCCCTATGTATTCGAAATAAATACTAAGTGTTTGAATCATTAACAAAAATTCATACTAATTTACTATTTTATTTATTTTCTGTCGCCTTGTTTTCAAAATATCTAAAGAATTTCTATAAATTTTGATTAAATTTAAATAATAAACTCTTTTCTTTGTTATCTCAAATTTATGTAAATTTTATATTAAAAAAAACAATAATTTATTCTTATCATAAACAATAAAATACTAATAAAATTTGAAAAGAAATTAAATTAACTTTTGTTGTTTGTTGTCCTTACATTAAATACAATTTTTAAATGATCAATAAAATGTTATATTTTAAAAGGATTTATAAACAAAAAGACAATAATTTCTTAAAAGAAATTTAAAAATGCTTAGACGACACCTTAACATGAAAATACTTTAATAAAACAATGGCAAATATTTTAAAGTAAATACATAAAGAATTAATGCAAGAATGTAAAAGACAACTTTAAAATAAATATGAAAAAAACTAAAGACTAAAAACTTGAAAGCAAGTAAAGAAACATATTTAAAATTCTTGCAGAAAAACTTAATGACTGACTAAGGAAGAATGAGAAAAAACTACAGACTATGCTTTCAGTTTTTTTTTTTTTTTTGCAAAGCATAATTACCAGCAGGCAAATATAAAATCATTTACATTTTATTCCTTAGAAAAAGGAATTTCGACAAAGAAAAAGGAAGCATAACAAAAAGGGGAAAACAAGACAACATTAATGAAGTGGCCAACAAATACAACAAACAAAACAAAATATAAAATACCATAAACTCATAAAAAATAATGTTAAGTATGTGTTTATTCTTGTGTATTAATTGAGTAATAGAAAAATATTTGTCTCTAAAATGCTATAAGAATTTTTATGCTTAGCAACACCACAATTTACTTTTTATTTATAAATATATAAGTAATAATAATAATAATAATTTGTTCTATTTATGTTTAAGTTTATTTTATATGACTGTTCATTAAAATTGTTCTTTTTTTTTCTACATAATATTGTTTTTCTATTTTTGTTTATCTTTTACTTAGAAAATTGCCATTGTTGCTATGATTTTATTGTCATTATAAACAATAGTATACTTTTAGGGTGAAATATTTTTAAAATGTTTTATTTAGTCAAGTACTTGTTAAGTACACTTAAAAAGCACTATATTATGTCTTAATAATAAGTTTGGTTTTTCTTTAAAATTCTTCTTTAATATTTATTATATCTGTTTTTCTTTCTTTTTTTGTAAAATATTGTTTTTCCTATAGCAACAAACTTTTCAATAATTCAACTTAAACCACTTGAAAGTGTCACTTTAGAAAAAAAATTTAAATTTATTGCTTTATTGTGATTTAAAGCTTAAAATTTACTAGGAAAATACTATTTTAGAATGACAAAAACAAGAATTCATAACTTATTAAGATAATAATGTTCTTATTATTGTAGTATATTTACTAACAAGTTTGTTTCATAAGTACCCTAAAAGTGTGCTAAATATTATGTTTATTATTATTTTTTAAACAATATATATATGATGTGATGATGATTTAATTTTTTATTATTATTTTGTTAGTAAAGTTCAGGATATTTTAAATAAAATATGTAATAAAAATAATGTACTGTTGTGTGAAGAGATTATAAAATTTAATGAATGTTTTTAAAACTACTAGAGCGTTTGAAAAATTATAGAGTCACATAAGAGTAAGTTGACATACGGACACAATTATTCATAAATTATTTTAAGAATATTTTAAAGCAATCACAAATTATTCTCTAATGTTCAAAAAGTTTTTTTGGGCTCATTTTAAGAAGTAAGTGGAAGAAAAATTAGTCTCTAATTATTTATTTTAAAGCAACAATATGGCAAAAAATATGGATTTGGAATAAATTTTAAAAATATACTCAAACTTTTAATATTTTACACTTATGTAGGTATGTAAGTATGTATGTATGTATATGTTAATTTCTAAAACCATATTTTAAGGGATATTAATGAATAAATGAATAATTTTTTATTTGAAAAGAAAAAAAAAACAATAAATAAATTGGAAAAAGATCATTAAAATTCGAAAAAATCAGAAATTGAAATTTTTATTCTTTAATCATAAAAATAAATTTGTTGCAAATAATTTAAGAATTATATAATTGAAGTAGGGGCATAAATTCTGATTTTATTCACAAACGAGCTTAACCCAGTGCGCTTCGCTATGCCTTATTATGTGATATGAAATATTTACTACTGTTTAAGAATTTTAAAAAAGTGGGCATAACATCCAATCGATATCTTACATAGCCTATAAAGACCATGGGCCACGTGTGTTAAATTTCATGAAAATCGGTTTGTATATGTATTTTTTTGTAAAAAAATGAGGTTTAGTTTCACTAAAACAGTTGATTGTACAAAAAGTTATGTAAATACGAGTTTCAGATAAGTTTTCGAAATATGTTTCAATATATGGTACAAGCTCTATAACTTCATAAATCGGGATATGTCGCGTGAACAAAAATCAATTAAAAAAAGTGAATTAAATGCTTTGTTCTTATTAATAATATGTATCTGAATTGAAAAGAGAAATGTTCGTCGTTATTTAATATCAAATATTAAACAAAATTATATTGGACACATATTGAATTATCGTGAAAATTTTTATTAAAACTCTGCAGGAAATAAAGATAATAAAGTGTCTTTTTGAAAATTTAACCTCTTTGAGTTTTTATATAAAATATATTTTAAATCCTTACAATTTTCAGTTATATTGTAGGAATTATTAGATAAATATTTTTTTGTATTGTGTAAATTTCGCCACAATTTTTTCTTAGAAAATATAGAAATGAATGCTATTTGGTATTTATTTTATCATATTTCAGAAATCTGTATTTTTATTTTTTGCTCAAAAATATATCTAATGCAGAATAAGTATTTTCTTCTGTCTATTAAGACAGAAATCTTTAAATTCTAAGTAGATTATATCCATATTTCCATTTTTTATTTCATTCTATATATAATAGTAGGAATTAAAAGAAAGTACTAACTTACCTTTTGTCCATAGCAGTTATCCATTCCATCGCCATTTTTGCTAAATTTTTTCTTTTACACCGATACACACACACACACGAATGCTTCAAAATATCCGATGTATTGTATTTATTTGATATTTTTATTAAAGTAACTCAAACATTAACACGTCGTACTTTGTCTCCCCAAAGAAAAATAAGAAAGTATAATAAAACACTTAGCACGCACACATTTACAAAACACAAAAATATAATAAATGTTACTTCTAGAGCTGAAGGTTAAAACAATATTTACGAAAAAATATCGAATATAACAAACGAAAAAAAAAAAAATCTCACAACAAAATATTTACTTTACTAAAAAGGATTTATATTAAATTTTTGCAATATTTTTAAGTTGATTTTCTTCCTTTGATTTTAGGATATCAAATTTATGAATAACATTTTTTGTTTGTTTTATTTTTCTAAAAAAAAAAAAAATGTTAGGTTATGTTATTTGGGGCAGTTGCAAGAATTTTAAATAAAATAGCACAATTATTATTATTTTTTTTATGATTTAGATGACACTTTTTTTGTTAAAGGAATAAATTAAATTATTGTAACCACTTTTGGTAAATTGGTTTTTATTTTCACTTGTTATTTTTTATTTATTTAAACTTTAAAATTTCCGCTGTTTTTTATTTCTACTTTTTTCAGTTGACAATAAAATATTATTTTTATATGTTAAAGTTGAGTCTATTATTCCAACAATATAGACAATATGTTGTCAGTATAAACATCCTGTTCAACTGATGCAGAAACATGAGTAAAATCTAAAATGAAAAGACAAAAAAATAATAAATATATTATATAATTTGATGAGAAGGAAGTTAAATTAAACAAAAACAAGAAAAAAAGTAGAAAAAGTTTATATTTTCCTATTATTTTGTTTTAAAACTAAAAATTGCTATAAAATGTTGCAAACTTTTAAATTAATACAAACATTATACCAGTAGTAGAGTTGTTTGTATAATATAAATCCCCTAAGATATGCAGTACAAACTACATTAGTTTATTTAAGCCATTTGTATATGCAATAATAGTATTATTATTTTCTTTTTTTTATTATTTAAACTAAATAAAATTTCGATATGGAAATATTACAAGTGTTATCTTATTTATACCTATGAGATTGTGGGAAGGGAGAACACAAAATAAATAAAAAAAATATATATTTATAAAATATTTGTTTTCTTTTAATTTAAATATTGCAGATTTTAATTTTTACTAAATTTTAGCAAAATTTTTTATGGAATAAAAAACCAAAATAAAAATTTTGATTTACATTTTGGAAGTTTAATGATTTCTAAAAAATTTATGTTTTTCTTTTTTCAAATTTTTAAAAATTTTTTATAGTTTTATATAATTTATACAAAAAAATCGAATTTATACTTTTTCGATAATTGTAATCTACAATTAACGAAATCCCAAAAATGTTCACAAATATTGAAAATACTATTTTTAACATTTTCGATCATAAAATCTATTTCTTTACGGTGTTCAAGAATTAACAAATGCCAACCATTAAGTACACATTGAGGGTTTCAAAAATGCATTCAGTTTTCAGATTCATGAATTGAAATTTTAGAAAATATGCACTAAAGTCAAAACATTCATATAAATTAGGTCAAATTCGTATTGCGTGTGTATTGGGCTTGGTTTTTTTTAATTTATTTTTATTAAGATATCTATAAAAAACATTTACATTTTTTATGTACATATTATTAAGGAAATTCATTTTAAATAGAAAAACAAATTTTTGGAAAAATGCAAAATTATTAATTTCTGGACATGCATTTTCTTTAAACTATAGATAATTTTATTCTTTAGTTTGTTGGAGAATAAGCTAATAAAATCGGTTGGAAATACTGGGGTATGGATCAAAAACCAAAAAAAAACACTGCACCATGATCGATTCATCTAAACATAAAACAACTGATTAAACATTATAGATTTATTTCCAAATTTTCAGATTTTATAAATCTAAATTAACTTAAATATTTTCTTTCCACTTCAATTAATACAAACTTGAAAATCCTTTAAGTATACATCAGATCAGAATTTCTATCCTGCACACTGTTAATACACCTTTGACTTGCAAACATTTAACAATTAATTAAAATGCACTTCTATCCGGTGTTTAGACCTTTTATGATGCTGCTAATATTAGTGATGCAAGAAAAACAATTAAATTTATCCTTTTATTAGTAGCAACATAAAAAAACAAACTAGAACGTACGATAAAGCTGTACACTGAGAAAGTGTTAGTAGATAATGTTGAGAGTAGCTACTAACAGAAGGTAATTAAAAAAAAATGTATTGAAATTGAAAATATAACTACAAAGTTTGCTATGAAAACTTTAGAAAATTAGATAAAAGCAAATAATTTTCAAAAGCGTTTTATTTTAAATCTAAAATTAAAGTGAACCTTTTTGGAAAATTAAAAACTTTCTCCTGAGCTATATTTTCCAAAGAGTCTAAACAGAGTCTTAAGGCAAATGCATTTCAAATAGCTCTTTTAGTAGCAATTGGTAAAAATTTACAGCACTGCGGTTGCTTTTTTTTAAATTCTTTTGTATAAAATTTATTATCTTTACAATTTTTATTACTTTAGATTTGATTCGCAATTATCGGGAATCCAAGAACTTACCGCTTAAAGAAGCATTTTAAATTATTTTAAATATTAAATCAAAAACTATTAGCATTTATGTTATATATTTTATCAACTTCAAATTGTATATTTTCTTAAAAATCTAATTAATTTCAATAATTTTAAAATTTACTTTAAAAATTAAATTATTTTTTGTGCACAATTTTTATTTTATTAATTTCTTTTATATATTATTTTGTATTCATTCTTTTAAATATTTAGGTAAATATGTATATTTATATACATATATCTATATGTAAATAATATAAAAATTTTTATTCGTTTTATAATTCCCGTTTTTCACTTTCTTTTACTTAAAATATTCAAATACAACTGAATTTGTAAATTGTATGTAGTCTACTCTTTGGCGCTGAAATTTATTAACCACTATTTGTCGTGGTGAATTTCTCAGCATTATTTATTTTACTCTTTTTCTCTCTCTCTCTCTCACTATCTGGCTCACATTATTATTATTCATAATATTATGTGTTTTTGTGTTTGGAATACTGGGAAATTTTATTACTTTTTCTTATAGTATTAGTATGTTGTGCTTCATTTTCAGTTTTATTGTTTGAATGGCACAATTGGAGTACAATTGAAAGTGTAATTCACTTAATGGCTGTATTTTTAAAAAGAAATTGTGGTATTAGACAGGTCTCGCTTTTATTTGCATGACCTTTTAGCTATACAGGTTAGATTTCTTAAATTTGTATAACCTTTACTAAGGGTGTAAAGAGTATATATCAGTTATTAATTCCGTTTGTAATTTTCACAATTTCTATCGGTGAACAAAACAATTTGTCGGTAGGATTGTGTTCGTCGGTCCGTTTGTCGGTGGAAATGGCATTTTTGAAGCCCACCGACAACTATTCTGTAAAGTAAATATATTAAACGATTGGCAATTATTTCGATAATTTTGCTAATAAAAATTAGTATGATCCAATGAATATAAGTTCAAAATATGCAATAGTAGAAGAATCTCTAGTATTTAAATGCACCATAATTTGCTACCAGGATACAGTTTTTAAAATACGTACCAAAATATACGGTACTCACTTAGCAGGCCAGAAAAAGCATTCCATTCTGCTAATGTCTAATATTTGCTCTTCATCATATTTTTCATTAGTTACTACATTAACGTGAACTCTAGCCTGAATAAATTAAAAGAAAATTAACACCATTATATATACATTAGTTTTTATTTGTTTAAATCCATTTTATAGATTCATTCAGGGTAGTTTCTAGTCTTATTTTAGAATTTCTAATAGTTTTCCTATATCGATTAAACATTTTTGAGCAATGCTGATTGCAGAGTGAAAATAATAATTTAATTTAAATAATTTTTATTACTGATCATCACAATTATCAGCAACAGAATAATGGGGTTCGAAATAGACTATCTCTTTTTTAAAAACATGTTTTTAATTCGATTTTAAATGTTTCCACATGCTCTAAATAATATATGAACATTGAATTCCTATCTATCAAATACTTTTATGGAGAAAAATAGATTGTATTTGTTTTAATACAATTGTTTGTCTATCCAATATAATATTCAATTATTAAAAAATATATATATATAGTGATAGACAATGTTTGAATTTTCAATTTTTCAGAGTTTTATATATAGCTTTCGAAAAAGTTTTAAAATCAATTGCTATTGCAAACAATTATATAGCCATACAAAAGTAACTGACAGTTATAATATTTCACTTAAAGAATTAAACAAAAAAAAAATAGTTGTCTAAAAATCAATAACCCTAAGTATCCTTTGAATCAAACAATAAAGCTCCTTTTAATGAGCTCTTATATCCTTTTTTAAATCTTTATTTAGAAAAAACAAAAAAACTTAATTTTGCATACTAATATTTAAAATTATTTATATATTTTTTTATGTTTTAAACATTTCATTATCCCTAGCTAAACATAAATACTAATTTTGTATGCAGGATGTGTTGAAAAAGGTCTCTTGAATGTTAAAGTTTAACTAAAAAGGAAAAAAATAAACAAAAAAATAACTAGGAAATAGAAAATCCTTTAAACTTTAGAAAAGCATTAAAAAGTTTGACTTGAATTCTATGTTCAGTTTACACTTTACTTGTCATGGTAACATGTGTTTCCTCCAAGTGATTTGCATGCTCTTTCACATTCTAAGAATTGAAAACAATCTAGGGAGTTTTCTTTTGTTTCAGTAATCACACACAAATTAACTGGGGTTTTATCTCATCCTATTGAAACTTAAGGATATAAAGATTGAATGTATCACAATTATATTTTCATTCTTTTTGGAAATGATAAAATCACTTTAAATATCCCAAAATAAGGGTGAATGTTTTTTGAATATTTATAATATTTTTGTTTAGAAGAATTTTATAAAAATGAAGGGAAAATAATTTAATTTAATGATTTCTATTTATTATTGATTTATCTTTGCTTTTCATTTGAATTTTAAGTCTATCACCAAAAAAAAAAAATAGAAATAATTTGGGCATTTTGCTTAAAAAGATTATGAGGAATTTTATCTGGGACATTATGGAACATTTGTATTAAATATAACAAATACCAGTGGTTGATTATTTAGCCGAACAATAAAATGTAGAGTGAAAAATGAAATCAAAAAAAAATTTCACAGCTTTTATTCTTTAAAATATTCAATTTAAAAATCAAAATAATAAAAAAAATCTCATCTATTGTGTTGTCGATACTAGTAACTGTATCTAAATTTATTGAGATTTATATCAGTATCCTCCGCAAGAAAAAGGAATAAAAAGTGATTTTCTTTTAACAATTGGTTAAGAGCAAAAATATTTTCGTATTTAAAATTTTGCTACATATTTAAAATAAAATCGATGTAATCTAACGCCATGCTAACTGAAATTACTGTCGATAATATTTTAATTTAGTTTTTCATTATTTATTATAATTTATTTAAATTTTCTTTTAAATAAAATAAAATATCATATCAAAAAATTGTTTGTTGTCTTTCTCTTACCTAATCGAATAGTTCCCTTTAGCTGTTGGACTTATGTCCTTGTAAACATTATTTTCTTTATAGTTACTTTAACTGTCTAACTTAGTAAATTGTTTAGTCCTTTTACCAATTTAAACAAATGTTTTATTTGTATCTATCAGTTTATATTAAGTCTATACTGGTGTCTGTCTATCCGTCCGTCCCTCGGTGCCTCTGTTTGTCTTTCTTTGCCACAATACTTATTCAAAACTGCCTCATCTCATCGTCTTTATGTGTCTTCTGCCATTTACAATAAAAAAATATTGCCTACGGCTAAGTTTTAGTTTCTTTTTCTATTATTTCCAACTGACAAAATACAAAGAACTGTGAGGAAAGAAACTGAAAATACAAAACGGAAACGAATGTAGACAGACTGAAGTACCAAAAAAAAAAATGTGCAAAATAATGGAAAAAAATACTTAGTCATGTAATACATGTCTATGGCATGCTAACTATAGTAAATATAAAGATTATTTTAAAAAATGTTATGGTTGAATTAAACAAGAAAATTATATTTTATTTAAGATTTTTCTTATACATATGTTGTCAGATGTAAGAAAAAAAGAAAAAAATAATTAATTGATTTTTCTTTTATTTATTTTTATAGAGATCAAAGAAAATATTTCAATTTTTACAATAATAAGAATAATTTACAATAAAACACATCATCTATGAAATATTTTTGCATTTTTTTATGACAAAAATCTTCTTAAGGCTTAACAAAATTTACGAAAATGTTTTTGGTAGTTTTTTTTATATAACTACTTTTTATGAAATTTCTATTTTTTTTTTTTTTAATTTTTCAAAAAATCTTCATTTTGTAAAAAAATTTCAATAAACGTTCCTTTATTATGGAAAAATACGATAAACATTAATTTTTTATAAAAATTTCCATAAATTTAATGCTTATAAAAATTACATCTTCATACATTTTTCGATTAATCAGTAAAATTTAGTAGAAAATTGTCAATAAAATAAAAAATAAAAAATATGTTCTATATAAAATTTTTTAATACATTTATTAATAACCGATTATTCGTAAATTATTCGATTAACAGAACTAATTTGGTAATACATATGGACTTATAAATAACACTAATTTTACAGTTTGATCCATTGAAATAGTTATTTGGAAACTAATTGTAAATAACATACGATTCGTTATTCGAAAATAGAAAATTTTTCATTATTCGAACAGTTAATCGACCGATATGAATCGGTTAACCGACTGGTGGTTAATCGATTGGATACCCCACACTTTACAGATATTTTCATAAATTTTAACCTTTTGAAAGAAACGAAATAACTTTCCTTTTTACGAAAAATTATCGACAAATTTTCATTTTATAGCAAATTTCCTTTTTCATAGAAAATATTCGTTTAATTTTGCTTTTTATAGAACATTTTCTTTTTATAGAAAAATGTTTTTATAGAGTTATATTTTTTCCTATTTATAATTTATTTAGTTTTGACGTCATATGATTTCATATCGTAGTCCTTTTGCAAAGAATTTAAAGTACAATGACACTTTGCTTTTGACAGTAAATAAAAAATAAGTAAAACAGAAGGTACAAATACCTATTTGTGTATGTTAATATGACGTCAAAATTTTTTATTTTATTTTTTAATAAACTAAGACATTAAGCGTTAATGAAGTCATAATAATTTTTCTTATTTTAAATTCTTTTCCTAAAACGAGGCGCAACGAACTTTACATTTTATATAAATTAAATCAATAAAATTTTAAAAATTAAATTAATTTCAATATAAGTACCTAACTGTTTTAATATTCTATTATATTTAAGAGCAGAGATTGCACCACTTTTTTTGTCTTTTATTTCAATTTTATACATAAAAATTTAATAAAAATATATATTTTTTCTTCTTCATATTAAAGTAGAGAAATAGAAGCACTCAGCATTTTAGATTTGTAATCTGTAATGTCAAGACAAAATCGTTAAAATGAAGAACAACAAATAAAAAAACTTTTATAGACTAAAACTTTTTCATTTCCGGTTGTAATTTCTTTTAGTTGCTTGTTGTTTTAAATAATTTTTGTTTTTCTTTTTCATTATTTTTCTTTTTTTTTACTATCATCTGGAGATTTAAAATTTAAAGAGAAAAAAAATAGAAAATAAAAATTTGATTAAAAGTTTTCTGATGCTGAAATAAGTTTGTCAGTATAGAAATAAAATTTAATACTTTATTTGTGCAACTGCAGTTGGATTTTCTATTTTTTTTTTTTTTTTTTTTTTTTTTTTTTTTTTTTTGCTTTATTTATATAAATTGTTTTTATTGTTCCATAAATATTTTTCAAAATTTTCTTGACCAAACAATAATTTGTTTATTGAAATTTAAAGAAAATAAATATAAATAAAGTTAAATATTAAACAAAATATATATTTTAATATTTTGTTTTCTCAAGAGCTCAATATGTTATTGAGTTTTATTATACAATTCTAAGAAAACACTTGTACTTATTTAATATTTTTTAATACAAATACATAAATATGAAATTATTTATAAAAAAGAAAATCCTCTTGTATTATATTTTGTTTATTAAGATCATTTAGTTGTATTTCTAGACTGAGGAATTTGTAACAATAATAAAATATAAGGGTTTGTAGATATATTCTTTTTCATATCCTTACAGTTATATACACGTTCTGGCTAACAAACAAATTGTTTTTTTAATTACTTATGTATTAGGAAATATTGAGGTCTTAATGTGAACCATATATATATAGCTTTCCAATGGCCGATTTATTTTATATGTCCATTCATACGTCCAACAGCAAAAAGTTCAATAATATTATTTTATATAAATCTTTTGTATTGTGTATTTAAGTATAAAACTAATAATATTTTACTAACAAAACTAATAAATATTTCCTTTAATATTTCTTAATTCTTGTGAATATTATACCAACCAACTATTTATTAAAATAAAAGGATTTGTTGTTTTCTATTCGTATACAATATTTATTATTACAAGAAGTATTATATTATTGATAAATATTTAAAATTATGGATAAATTTAAATGCATGTAAGTAAAAAATACATTTTTTAAAATATATATATATAAACATACATATGTATGTATTTGAATATTCCTTCAATTAATAATAAATATTAAATTAAGTATATACTTTGTTCAAAACTACTATTTAAAAATTTAAAATAAATTATATATTTTTAAATACATTTCTGCTACATCATCAATTTTTAGAATATAAAAGAAGGCAACAATTTATATCTTTTATAAAAAAAATCGTTAAACTCCCTCCAAAAAGTATGCTATTATTTTTATATTATTTTCTATAAATAATACAAAATTATTATTCAAAATCATCTACAATCAATAAAACTTAATTGATTATCGTCGAGTAACAACGGCCAGACAAAAATAAAATGGAATAAAGAAAAAACCATCTATAAATTTTTATTGTTTATTTTTTATTTTTTTTGGATTTGGTTTTTATTGTTACGTGTCGATGTTATAAAAAAGTATAAAATACAAACACAAATGGTACCTCGTGTAGCATGGTAAAAAAACATCCAAAAGTTCTTGTAATGTCAGTTAGGGCGAGTATGAGTAACAGAAATATAGTAAAGAAATAAAAGAAGAAAAATTACAAAACTTATACGTACCCAATCACGCACTCACATACATATACAGACAGCATTACATGCTATATGTACATTCCAATTACCTGATCTATCTGTAAAATTTTGTGTTTTATTGTATTAGTGGCGATAGCTATTCATTTTAATAGAAAGTGTTTTAGTTATATATCTATAATGTTTTTTAGAAATATTACTGTAACTTGTGAAACATTAAAGATATCTTAATAAAGTAGACTACATCTGAGGTGTTTTCATGTCGATTTGTCGTAGTATAGTTCCCTTGCCAGAGAGTACATCTCCAAAATTGTTCATCCGAAAAACTAAAAAATTTGGTATTCGAATTTAACTTTTTTTACATTTTAAAAACTATTTAAAATATTCTAAAAATATTGCTTTATTAACTATTTCTCTATTTTTTTATTTTTTTTTTATAAATATAAAATAGCCCACATGAGTCACATCCCCAAAGCAATAAAGTGATAACTAGATAAACACAATGATTTTCTCATCTCTTTGTTTTTATTATTTAATTTTCATGTTCGCTTTCCTTTTAAATGTTTGAATGAATATTTGCTTTGTTTAGAAAAATGAAAAGAAAATAAAATGTAGTTAGATAGGAAAAAAGTAAAGTAGAAAATAACTGTGAAAAAAGAACAGTTAAATTAAGTACTTGACTTTCGTTAATGTAAAAGGTCAATTATACAGCATAAATTTATAACATTAAAATTAATAATATGAACAAAAAAGATAAAAACAATGGCACAAAAAACAGTTATCATTTTTTTTGTTTTTCTTTTTTTTCTATTCATTAAACTTATGAATACATAGGACAAAAATAGTCCTTTAAAGAAAAGGATAATAAAGACTTTTCAGAATTTTTTTTAATTAAAAAGTGCTTTAATGAAATGTCAAAATTTATCAAAGAATATAATTTGTTGTCTTTTTAATTAAATATAAATGTCATATAGACATCTTAATAGAAGTTGTTGGTAATAGAACTTTTATTTTACGTCAATCAGATAACTGTAATCTAATATTTTTCATATTTTGCTTCTCTGGTAACAAAAATATTTTCATCAAAATATCTTGCTTCAATATTATATCTTATGTCTTGCAATAATTTTTAGGTCCACCCATTAAGACTTTTAGTTTCATAAGTAATTTGCAAAACAAAAAGCTTGAGTTATATTCGTTTGTATAATATAGACATTAAGTGTTACAGAAAACTTTTATGCAGAATATACAACTCGTCTTTGGCTAGCCAAAAAATATGCTATAAATTTTATTATTTTCTATTTATATGTTAAATATTCTTGTGACCAACAGCTCAAATCTTTTGTTTTGAGGTCAAAGTTGCATTTTTTTTCTAGCACAATATGTAATTTACGCAATAAAAAGATAATAAACAATATGCCAAGGGAATTGTATTGTGAATATTATTTGCCCAAAAATATGCAATGAAATTGTAGATTATTTTAAGAGACAGTAATAAGAAATTACTATTCAGAATAAAGTTTTATATAAAAATTCATCATGAATTTTATGTGAATTTTCGCAATTATTCACATCTTCAATAAAATAATATATTCGTAGGAAAAATTTGAAAATTGTTTATAAATTTATAAATTTGTTTTAAAAACAAAACATTTGATAAATTCTTTTTTAAACGACTAAAAGCCTGGATAAATAATCTTTAAATTGTTAAATTGTTGATTTAACGAAATTTATAATAAATTTTCATTTCATTGAAATTTCTCACAATATTTTCTTTTTATTATTTCGTAGAATTTTCTTTTTATAGAAAAATATTTCGTTAAGTTTTTCATTTCATTTTATAAATTACATATTTTCAATAATTTTACTTAAAGATAATTTAGATTTTTTTCTTTATTTCATTTATAGAAATTTTGTTGAAATTATTTATTGTTATTCCGTCTTATTAATATTGATTGCTCTTAAAAACTGTGCTTAATTAACTTAGTTTCATTTCATTGATTTAATGAACACAAACTGCAGTACACAATATTTTACAACTGTACAAGTAAAATAAGTTCAATTTAATAAAACGACCTTGAAGATTTTCTCAAAATATGTTTTGCACTAAGAAAATATAGTTTTTCTTTTTTTGCTTTTATTTAAATTTGCAAAAAATAAAGTATGTACACAAATTTAAATGGCAAAAGTTGAAAATTTAATTATTTTTATAGTTAAAATTTGATGGTCTTTAGTAAAAAAATATATAATACTTTCACCATAAATAAACTATTTTTATTTGCTATTCAAATATTTAACTTTATGTTTATTAAAATGAATTTTCTAAATATAATTTAACATGAAATCAAAACTATGTTTTTTTTTTTTTTTTGCCTTAATTTGTGTAGACATATTTTAATTGTTAATATTCGTGTACTTACTTTGTTTGTCACCCGAAATCTTTCAAATTATATGCTTGTTAATGCTTACATTTAAAAATAATTTTTATTTGATTTTTATCGTCAGCCTAAAATTATACTCTTATAATTTATACTAACTTTGCATAGTATGTGGTATACAATAAGTATTAGATTTATTACAAGGCTAAAAAATAAAAACGCAAATTAAGGAAAATCCTTATAATACTGCTTACACACATACACAATAAGAGAAGAGAAGAGAAGGCGTTTACAAAAAAATATAACCATTATAAACGTACCAACTAACTATTTAATTTATATGATTATTATGTCTGTTTGTACATGATTACTTAAATTAGAGGGCTTTTTGTATAACAATACTATTATTGCCATTACTTAATAACTTAAGGATTTTATGGTAAATGTTTTCTTTTCAACAATAGCATAAAAATATTTGCGATTGTATCAAATTTATTAACCACAACCAGTAGAAGTCACTTTACCAATTAAACAACAATTAGTTGGTGTTAGCAAGACCATTTTGGATAATGTTTTTAGGCAGCTGTTGAAATGAAAACGTATTATAATTAATGCTTAGGGGAGAAATACATACATACATATATAAGTGACAAAGAAAAAATATATAAAATGATTCATATATTTGATAAAACCAAATTATGAAGTTTTTATTTAGGGGTTTTTATTTGGGATTTATTAATGACAAAGCATTTTATTATCTTTAGGCTTATAAAGGAAAAAAAAAAAAACAAAAAAAGTTATGTTTTTGTTTGTAGTTACAGATAAAGATAAACAAAATAGGAATGTATCGAAAGATTTTTTAGTATTTAAAAGCATATTTTAAGGGGTTATTTTCAAATGCAAACTATGAAATATACTTTTAATTCTATAATTAAAATGAAGACCTAAATAACTTAAGAACTAAAACAAACTTTGAGTATATTTTAAATTTTATTATTTAAATTGTAAATTTTATCGATACAGCACATTAAGGATAAAATTTATACGTTTTAATACTATTTAATAAATAAAAGTCCTGTACTCCTCCTGAGAATAATTTCTACAAAATTTTAATATAAAAAATTTTAAAGATTTTTTATTATTTTTGAATGAGGCTAAAGCGAAACTTTTGTTAAAAAATTTATAAATATAATTGTAAGTGCAGTACTTCAAAAGCAATGAAAAGGAAGAATAAAAGAATATTTTTCCTAAAAAAAAGAACTTCTGCAGGTCTTTTTCACCAATAAGTACTTCCTTTCAATGACAACACGATGTTAAATGCATGACTTTTTCAGCTCTTTTCCTCTACAGTTTTCTTTTCAGTTCCACGTTATACACGTTATAAATGAAAGTATTAAATAATTATTATTATTATTTTTTTTTTCAGTAGAAAAATAATCATAAAATCATGATTTTTATTATAAAATTATTATTACGGTCCCTGGTTTAAATTAAATAATAATTGTAATTATTTTTCACAACCTTTAAATATTATAAATATTTTTCTTTGTTCTTAAATCATATTTTGTTTTTAAACCATATCTAACAAGTATGTTATAGAAAACGATTTCGAAAACTAATTGATTTTAAATGTGTGATGAACTGATATTTAAGTTTTTGGTATTGAAAAAAATATATTTTAATCACATTCTTTTATATTTTATTAAATACTTTTTTATATTTACCGAAAAATAATTGTTATTTTTTATATGAAATTCATCACAACTTTTCCGATTCGTTTTGAAACGATCGGTTTTCACAAGTTACCTGAATATTATTCAAAAAAAACAAATATATATGGTTAATTATGTAATAAAACTAAATCAAATTATGATAAAATAGGGTCATAATATGAGAAAATGTAATCATAATGTGATAAAACAGAATCATAACGTGATAAAATGTTTATAAACATCATATGATTATAAGATTTAGTTAGATTGTTTTATAATTATAATTATCCTAAGTGTATATTATTATTATTTATGACCATACAAATTTTACTCTTAGATTTTAGATATTTTTCTGTGCTTCAAATCACTGAACTGGGCAAAGTAGCATTTGACCTATTTAGTATTAAAATATAAGCTTCAGGAAGCTAAGTATTTATTGTTATCTTTAATATATTGACTATTAAAATATCTTTGATATTGACTCAAAAACATATTTATAATAATATAGTAACAGTCCATTAAAGTTGTAAATGTATCCCTCTAGAAATTAAGATTAGTATGTTCCTATATATGATTCTCAAAATATTACATCTCAATGTTTCAATTTACGTGACCGTTTTCTAAACTTCTCTAAAATTACGTGTCCATTGAACTACAAAAACCTATGCCAATTACTTAAATACTCTATATTTATAATTATTTTTTATAATTACGATTCAAAATTATTTATTCATAATCATTAATAATTAAGTTCTTGTATTTACAACTTTGTACTTAATGTTGTGTTTTTAATAAATCTTAGCAAAAGAAAAAAAAAACAAAAACAAAGTTCATAAACATTATTCGATGTCACACAATTTAGCAGCGTGTATTTATGTTGTCATTAAGAAACTTTTGACATTTATACTTGATGAACTAAAACGCAGAAAATTACGATGTATTGTTTTTATTTTTAGTGGGGAAAAAGTTATAATTGTAAGTAATTAAGTTAATTTTAAAATAAATAAGAAAGTTTGCTATAAGAATTGAAAAGTTTTTGATGAATCAAGGAAGTAAATAATTTTAATAGAAAACTTTTATAAAAGTTGTTTAATATTGTAATTTTTAATTTTGCAAAAATTATTTACTAAAAACAATATTAAAAAATAATAAAAACATACAAGACATTATAGAAAAACTAAATATGAACTATTTATTTAGAATACTTTCTATGTCTCCCATTTAAAAATACTTTTACAAAATTCTAAATAATGATTTATAAACAAACAACATCCTTAACTACTATTTACTATTCATTTAAGGATGAGAGTTAGTACTTAAGTAAAAGAAACAAAATAACATAAAAAATTCTTTTAAAATAAGAAGAAGAAAAATATGAAACATTTAGTAAATATTATTTTATCTTATACAGCATGTCATGCATCTTAATAAATCACTGTTTGAATTCAATGTTGTGGAAATACGGTTTTATTCATTTGTCTATGTGTGTCTATGTGTAAAGTAAAAGCAAAAAATAAAAACAGAAATATAAAAAAAGGATCACTTGCTTAAAATATAAAAGACAGACTTGCACAAAATATTAAATCAAGCAGAACAACCTGTAAAATCAAACTCACACAGACAAATACATTATATACTTTCATTTAAACAAAAGGACAGACAAACGAAGGTCATATGTTTTATATCACACACATACGTAAATATTTGTATTGGTATATAAATAAACAAAGGAGGATATAAAACATATTTCTATAGATTTTCATCTTTTTTTTTTTTTTTTTTTTGTGAAAAATCATTAAGAAAAATTTTTATTTTGCAATCATAGTGAAGCAGATAAGTAATATAAAAACAACAAAAATGAATCAAAATTTTATTTTTATTTTCTTGATAAAACCACAAAAATATTCCCCCTACTCTTATACCTTACACCTTCAGTGCCATATAGAACGAACTGAAAGTCATGCCAAAGTCAAAGAAACAAATGGTTGGTTTCTGTTAATGATTTTCTGATAAGAACTTTGACACAGAACATTTGTCGCCTAAATGCATGCAATAAAATATGTGTTATCGAGCATGAGTATGTTGCTAAATACATATATCCGATAATAGACTAAAGGGGGTCTCTACATATATACATATGTATGCATACGAATGAGGATAAATAAATTGAGTAGAAACAAGTCATTATATTGTTTAAAATTTTAAATGTTAATAACACCATTTCTTTGTTGTTTATAAAACATTGATTTCTTTCTTAGACAATTTTCAATAAATTTTCTTTCTATAAAAATCTCAAAAATGCTTTTCATAAAGATCTTTGAAAATAAATTGTTTTGCAGAAAATTTTCAATAGTTTTTCCATTTATAAAAATTTGTCAACATTTTTTTTTATAGAAAATTATAACTTTTTTTTACTTTTTACTCTTTCATACACAACTCCTTATTGAAAATTTTTAATATATTATCCTTTATACAAAATGCTCAATATATATTTTTTGAAAAATTTTATTTTCATAGAAAATGTTCCATAGTTAGTGAAATGTAGGTGATAATTAAATCGGTAAGTCCCAGAATTATTTTTTTTTTTTCAATTCACATTCAATTCATTATTTACTTTTTATACTTTGTTAATCCACAAAAGTCAAATTCTCAAAACTAAACAAATGACAACAATATAAATAAAAAAAAAGAAAGAACCTTAAAAACCCTAAAAGTATACTTTGTATAGCATTCTTTAAATGTATGCTATTAAAATAACATATCAAATTTCATTTTTTTGCTGCTTATAAAAAAGACGAAAATAAAATAATAAATCCCTGACTATAACTTTATTTCATTTGAATTTAAAAACATAAAAACTGATTTTTACTCTGTTATATTATTTTTGGCGTAATTTACTTGTTCATTCGTTTCAATTTATCAATTGACAAATTGCCTGTTAGCTATACTACTACATATGCATACATTTATATATAAAATGATAACGCCAATCAAATATAAATACTTTAACTTTATGTTCTCTTTGATGGCATATAATTTATTTAATTTGCTGGGTATTTTTTCGGTTTTTACTTTCATTTCTTGATCATACATATAGAAGAAATAGAAATATATAAATAACCCTAGATTACACCACTTACAAGTTTTATGATGAAATACATATACATACATGTAAATGACAATTTTATATTCAAGTAATCATAATCATATTATGAATATAAAAATATTTTAGTAACTAGATATGTCAAAATAAATAATCATATATGTATGTTATTATAGCTATAATTAGCTTTTTTATATTATTTTGTGATTATAATTTTAATCATATATATATATATACATATATATATACATACATATATAGGTACTCTTGTTATGTATTTTATTATTTAATTTCATTTGTTTGTTCGATTTATGTAAGTTAATCATTACTTTTTTAATATTTAACTTTAACGAATCTTGTCACATTTATTAATAAATATGAGAAAATATTTCATCAGTTGATAACTAATATTGCCAATATTAAATTAACGATGTACGAATTTGATTGCGTAAATAAGTATTATATTTACCTTCCTCCCTTAAAAATATATATTTGTCAATTGCGTCATTCTGTTCTTTTATTTTTATGTATCTGACAGCTTTCGTATTTTTGTCGATGGAGATATGATAAAGTTTTATAAAGTATATTATAAAATAAGTATTTTGAAAATATAAGTCGAATAGTTTCTATAATAAAAAAAAAATAAAAAATTAAAAGGTTTTAAGGGAAAAAATTAAAATATTTTGAGATAGATAATCTGTTAAAAATTATCAATTTTTCTAAACCAAAAATACAGAGGAACATTGTTAGATGGACTTGTAATCTTAAGACGTCCCTTTATTTTTATATTTGAAATCATTTTAAATTCTAATAAAATATACGATAAAAAATACATTGACATTTTTACAGATTTTAACCGATAAATTGATATTTTTAACCGATTTAATTTGGACCCCATATCAAATTTAAACGTTATTAGCCAATAAATATTCTTGTAAAATTTAATATAAATATGTGATGTAGAGAAAAGCTACTGCTGAGTTAATGAATTCTTATGAAGAAAATCCTTACAAATATTCCTTATAATTTCATTTAACTAATGTAAGTAACTTATGGTCTAAAACTTAACATTTTGTTTGTTTGTTTTCACAGGAACAATTAATTAAAGAATATGCTTTATTCTCAACAACTTAAAATTACCCAGTTATTGTGATTTTATAATGAAACAATTTTATGTATTATTATTTCAATAGCAGCCTAAAGGTATGCAGTAAAATGCAATTACATTATAAGCCTTAAGTTATACAAGATTTCATTTAACAATACTTAAGTGTAATTAAAAGTAAACATTATTTGTATGCAATTATGAAATTATTATTACAATAATAACAACATATGTACATATCGATGGTTCAATATAGAAAAGGCGTATTTAAAATTTTAAAATAAATTAATTGTATAAAATACGTTAATAAAATGTACAAAACACATTAAAATAAATTGTATATTATGTAGTTGTGTTGTAGATTCATAATTAATTTTATAAATACCATCATAAAGTTTTGAATCTTTTCTCACATTATGCCAGCGATATGTTATTGTGAAATTCACAAAATTAACATTTTGAAATTAAATTATCGTTTCATGAATATCCTATGTCTTAAAAATTTTTGCTTCATAATAAACAATTAACTCTGCAAAAGTATTAGGACATGTTCTAAAATCATTGGTTCTAGAATTGGTGCAATCAGGACATCTTTAGGAGTAGAACTTTAATGTGATTCTTAATTCGTTTTGAGTAATATTTAAAGAAACTAGTGCTTAAGAACTAATTCTGTATGACTTCTAGATCTATATTGTATAACAAATTGTAAAAATTCCGAAGAAAATGATAACAAAAGTATTTACGAAATTTAATTGATTTATAAAGTGGCCTCTTTATTCCTTAAGAATAAAAAATAAATAAAGCTTCTGAAACTGTTTCCTAACGCTTCTATAGAACTAGTTCTAAATGTTATAATTTTGAATAAAAATTATTGATTAAAGAACTAGTTCTCGAACCGTTCCATAGAATGGGTGCTGGCTAGCTAACACTTGTACAGAACTAGTTCTGGAGGCATCAACTTCGAACAAAAATCATTGGTCGTAACGCCAAAGAAGAACAAGTACAGACTAATTTCATGTGTTCTGGAAATACTTGCAGAACTAAAATATTTTTTCTGGGAATTATATTTTTACATATCAAACAGATTTTTTATACCATAAATTTTTTATTTCAATTTAATTACAGAACGGTTTTAAATTAAAATTTCTTTTTTTAAATAATGAAATATTTATAACGTTGAAGTAATTGACTTTTTCAAAATTATAAGCTGCCCCAAAGTATGCTTTATAATATTAAACTTAACACAACATTTAAACACTTATATAGCTTATATACCGTCAATTCTCAGATTCCATCACTAAAGATTCAAGTTTTTTTTTTACATAAAAATACATTTTAAAAAAATCTTCATATTTAAATTATGTAAATAAAAAAAATAAAATAAAAACAAAAAGTAATATAAAGTCTTCTCACTTTAAGTACAAGAATATTATTTATTTTAAATATTATTGAAAATATTTCCATGTTTCCTTTTTTTTCACTTAAATTCTTATACAAAATTTCTTAAGCTTTGTGGTTTTAGAAAATATTTCAATAAATATTAAAAGAAATAGTAAGTAAAAAAAGTGATAAGTTTATATACTAAATATTTACGTCTATATAGACGTAATATATTTTACCTTAAAGTATGTAATATGAGTTTAAAAAGTATGCTACAAACTTTAAGTAAACTTTTATTATAAAAAAAAAAAAAATAAAATAAAATAACTTATTCATGAAAATGTTAAGAATTTTTATAGCTACTAACCTCTCACAATTCAAAAATGGCTATGGTTTTTGTATTTTATATTATACTGTATACTTTAAGGCTGCAGCAAAGAAGTGATTATTTTTAGATTATTATTTTCTTAAATCCACTTAACATAGTAATACAAATGGTGGCATCATTTTTTAAATATTAAAGTGGTTTTAAGCTTCAGGCTTTATTTAGTACAGGGGCACAAAGTAATACTAACTTTTATTAATGCCTTTTTAGTAGCATTTATATTAAGGAATTTTTTTGTTTATTAGGTTTCCATTAACATTTTATTCACATTTTTTTTATTGTTATCATTTCTTTTTTTAGACACATAATATTTTAACTTTTTCTGTTATAATTTTCTACTTCATTGCTTTTACTTATATTTCACTTATTAAATTATTAATTATTTCTTTTTTTACAATTTTTTTTTATAATTTCATCAACCCAACACGACCGTTTTGTTTAAGAGTTCATCAAGAACTGTTTCATATTTCGGTTGAACAAGTAAGAGAATAACGTGTTCGTAATAATCTGTCGTTCTAAAATTCACCACTTTTAATTTTATCCTTAATTCTCATTTACTTTCTTACAATTTATTACAGTATATGTATGCATGTTGTAAGTTGTAAAGTTTTATTTTTGTAATTTTCTTGTTTACCTTTGTATAGGTGTGTTTACATATTTCTTTCCATTATTCTTTATATTATATGTAGTAGGTATGAATATGTGCACTAAGATGTACATGTGTGAAAATATACTAAAGTATAGTATACTTTTAGGTACTGACATACATATTTTTTTCTTTTTGGAGTCGTTTTCTGCATGTAAAGCAACAATTTAGCCTTAAAAATGTTTTCTATCTATTTGCCACTTTTATAGGTAGTTAATGTTTTACTTACATGTTGTCACACAAACACATACATATGTACATATTTTTGTATGAGAAGTAATAATGAAAAGTTAATACAATGGGTTGAAATAGGTTAATAAATATAACATTTTATTTATATTTTTCTTTTTTCAGATATTTGTGCTCAGAATTAAGGTAAGATTTATTTTCAAAAATATTTTTGTTTTAATTGGAATTTCTTATGTTTATTATATTATAATTGAGTGATTCCATGTCAAAACGGACTCGAATAAAACATCTCCATAATTAATGAAATTCCATACAGACCTTGATAATTTATAGTATTTGTGGCGGTTTAAAAACCGAAATAAAGTAAAAAATTGTATAAAGGTTTACATATTTAATTGTTAATAATTTTCAAAACTATGCATGGCAGATATTTGGTTTTAGTTTCATATTAAAGACAAAGTTATAACCTTTTTAAATGTATGTATTAAGTCATTTTATATTAACATTTCAAAGGTCAAATTTAGATGTATAAAAACTAAACTAAAAACAGTATTTTTTAATATATAATGTTGACTTAACTCTTCTTCCTACACTTGTAATAGATAATAACTATAGGAAATTTCATTGAAATCTGAGTTTCAAATCCGAAAATGCGTGTTTTTTGTAAAAAATTGTAAAAAATTTCACAGTGGATGTGTATAATTTGACCAAGCTTGTTTTTTGTGCATTTTAAATTTACACACTTTGTACCCTTGATTTTTTTATTTATTATTTTTTTCATTCTAACTGCGACCACGGTATTCTTCAAGATAAGAAAAGTGTTCTTTGACCTACAAAGAGTGATCTCTAATTTAAAATATAAAAAATCGAAAATGTTCCTTATTTTGCAAATTTTTTAGAAATCTTATTACTAAGAATTTAAATAACATTGGATTCATTTTAAATTCTCTGGCAATCCTCTACAAACCATTAACTTTGTAAACCACTGCAATGACAGCAACAGGATGAATGTTTACAAACAACATTGTGAGTTAATACTAAATTTATGACACATTTTTCACATTTACTTTTGTTATTCTCAACGTTAATACAAAAAAAAAAAAAAAAAAAAAAAAAAAAAAAAAAAAAAATGAAAAAAAAAAAAAAAAAAAAAAAGAAAACAGTAATAACAAGTACAAAAATGAAAGTAAGTAAAATCTAACACCCAACCAAAACCATAGACATTTCAAGCAACAGATGAAAATAGTGGTGAACATGCGCCTCATATACCAAACTAAGAGAACTAATTATATTTAATAACAACAATTTAAGAGAAAAAATATCCCTTTATTTTTTAAAAACAAGAATGTAACGTAAGTAATTTTAACAGAACTTTTAAAGCTAAACACATAATATGACGACATTCATCTATCATCAAACAAACAAACAAATATTTAGAAAATTTGTGTTTCTGTTTGAATAAGAAAAAAGAAAAAAATAAGAATTTCCAACATTCATACAACAATTGTCATGTTCAAATTTTAAGCTAAACGTCATGAAATCTTTAAAGGAGGTTGTGATGTTGAGAAAAATTTAAGTGAATCCTTAAAGTTTATTTTTTTGTTTTTTCTTAACTTAAAAAAGGATAAAAAGCTCTAAGGGTTGGTGGTAGGTCGTTTGGTTGGTTTTATTGTTTATTGTTGTCTAAGGTATTTTTCGATTTTCTTTTTTTTTATTTTTTTTTTTTTATTCCTTTACTTCTTTATTTTATTTTTTTGCTTTTTTAAAGGCTGTAGAAGAAAGGGGATTTCAACGGCCTGTTGAATATAAAAAGAATAAATTTTGTTTTCTTTTGTATTTGTATGCGTTCTTATATTTATATACTTACGTATGTATATTTGTATTTCTTTTTTTTATTTTATTTTTTATTTTTTGTGAAGGAGTAAAAGTTTTACTTCCTTTTTTGATTTGTATCATAAAATGTAGTAAAGAATGTAATGTTTGTTGCAAAGCTTAGGAAAGGGATTAAAACATACACACATACATAATTTTACTATTTGGATTTTGTGTAGCATATTTTTATAAAAGATTTTTTTATGTTACGAAAAAAAATGAAAAGGACAAAGTTGGTGGGTTTTTTATATGACAAATTTATATGGGTCATTGGTTAAGAGGTTAAAATGATTTATGAAAATTTAAATGAATGCTTTTACGTGAAAAAGAAAATAATATACAGGATTAGGTTATATATTAATAGAAATTTCTTTTTTTATATCTGGGTTCCTAATTATATTTTATGATAAAGGTTTATAGAATTTTAAATTAATGTATATTAGCTGATCTCTAAATTAAAAATATATTTTTATTTTTTTTGCTTTTTTCAAGGATTTCAAATTTGGTATTAATACTTTTTTTAAGTTTTCCGCAAAAAATAAAAAGAAAATATGATTTTTATATATTTGTACTAATGTATGTCACAAGTAGTCACAACCGTATTAGAATGTGATTCTGAATGATGTTTGTATAAGTAAAATCCATTTTCGGGAATCGCCCTAAAGTACAGGTATCTGATGAAAACCGATTGTTTTCAAAACATTTAAAATATAAAAATATTTGACTAAAAACCAAATTTTTCACTAAAAATAAAATTCATTACAACAAACCTTTTTTTTTATTAAAAAACTAATTTTTCACTAAAAATATATTTTGTTTATTTTTCACTAAAAATTAATTTATTTATTTAATTTGTTATCCTACATCAGGGGTATTATGCGTTTGTGCAGATCTTTGTAACGGACCCCCATCCTAAAGTATACCGTTTGACTCAGAATCCCCGTCCGTCTGGTCAACTGGCTGTCTGTTCATGTAAAATACGGGTCGCATTTTTGAAGATATATTGATGAAATTTGGCACAAATAACTCTTCTGTCACAAGGACGAAGCCTAAATTGGCCCGGGATAGAGTTTTAATGCTTATAAATACCTTAATAAGTTTTATATGAGCACAATTCGGTTCATAATTGACCATAGTCTCAATTTAATATTCGACACAAATTACATTTTTATAAATCACAGATCGGTCCATAATTTACAATAGCTCCCATATAAGAACCAATTTCGTTAATCAACCAAAAGTGCATAAATACATGTTAACCTCAGAATTTTGATACGCATAGGCAATAGTGTAGGGTATCATATGGTCGGACTTGACCGACTATGCCATTTTCTCTTATTTTATTATTATTATTTTTTTGCTAAATTTTTATCTTTCACCAACAATTGAATAAAATTGATTTATCAATAATAATAAGTAAAAACTTAAAGTCCAACAATATAAATAATATCACACACACACACTTGCGTTTGAGACACAAAATGATTTTCTTGTTCTTCTGAAATGATGTTACTAATGACCAATTGTGGACCTATTCTATTATATACTGTGTTTTCTGGTCATATAAAATTTATTTGTGTCAAATATTATTCAATAATCTCATTTGTGTCGTTTTTGTGCGAGTTAGAGTAATTCCCTGGTAGATTTCCTTAATAATGAACCGATAAAAAGTTGTCAGGAGGTTGAAAAAAGGGCAAATGGCGACTAAAATTGCAAAACGGTAACACTGATTGCAGAAAGTACAAAATATAAAGACAAATTGATATTTATTTTGGCATTTGAAGAAACAATCCCAATATCATAAAAATTTATTGGAATTTAATTGTACTTAATTAATTTTAATTACAAAATAAGACATGACATAAACTTCTTTAAGAAATTTTACTCACTTGTTAACAATTAAATTTAACGAAATTTAAATAAATTAAACAAAATCCCAAAATTGAAATCCCATGCTCATTTGAAATCATCCTCAAAAGCTTCAAATTAAATTACTAAACGGGGATTTACTAGCTAAAACTAATATTCAAGTTTATTTAAGAGCTGAAAACCGGTTTTAAGCTCATAAAAATAACTTTCTCATTTCTCATTTCATTTATATTCAGAGAGTTTTACCCATTGTTTTAAAATATTTCTCTTGCCTTCGTAATATACTAAAACATACTTTTAGTTATTATTTAACTCTCCACAGAGATTGTTCTAAAGCCGCTTAATGACGATCACTTTTGTCTCGGCCAGCTTCCAACTAAAGTGGCAATTATTTTTACTACTCCTCGTCTTGCCTACAGTTCATCTACAGAATTACAAAAATCAAACTATCTGTTCTACGGATACTTTAAACGCCAAAATTATATTTGAATTTTGGCATGAAAATACGTTTGATTGTGAAATTGATATCATAAATTTATTTAATATACATAAAAAATTTTCCTTAAATATTAACCAACAAAAGTCGGATAAAATAACAGATTTACTAGATAATCATGTGAGCTCTAGTTTAATGGAAACATTGTTTAATCAATTAATTGCAACAATATCAACAAAAACCTTAAACACAAAACCCGAATTAGAAAAAGTGATTAATCAATTGTATAATAACAATAATGAACAAGATAAAAGTTTTATACTCAAAATATGGCAAAAAGTTTTAGATGAATGTTCTCTGTTCATGAAGGTGGAAGATATATTACAACAACTGCTTTTACTTACAAATGGTGATTTAAAATTAAATTTATTCGAATATTTTATTGAAAAATATGAACAACAATATAGAAATAATCCGAAATTTCTACCGCTCTTAACTTTTGGTGTTACAAATGTTTTAAGACAACGACAACTATCCAGAGCACCTATAGGAGATCCCAGCATAGGCAGACTTTTAAGCAAATTACCCGAACAACTTTTAACAATTTATCAATCTTGGAATTATAATATTTCCCTAATAAATCGTCATTATAATGAATATATCTTTCCTGAACGCAACGATGGTCCTGCAGCCAATAAACGTTATTTGTTTAGTTTTCTACCCACTAAAAATACATTTCGTGTTAAGGGTAAATTTAAATTACAATTTAATCCTAAAGGTCTTTTGACGTTTGGTGCCCCATATGATAGCACCTATAGATATTTAACTGCCGAAGAGAAAAGTGCTTTTATTTGCCTAGATTGTGCTATTGAAGCGGCTCAATGGTGGCTGGTTTTATGGCCCAATGGAGAACAGCCATTTCTGTTGTTTCAAAACCTAGCAACTCAGGAACTATTATGTGCAACTACCAAATACAGTGATAATTTAATATTAGTAACGACATTGAATATAACTGAGCATATGACAAATTTCATGTGTCAATGGAAAGTGCAGAAAAGAGATAAATAAATTTTTGATTTTGAAATTTAAAATCTTTTTATTATTATTAATGAGTAATTAAGATAATTTTTTGTAATAATTGATGATTCAAAATTAAGAAAAGTATTACTCACCGAAAAATATTAAGAACGATAAAAAGCAACTGACAATATGTATTTGTATTTATTTTTTCATCTTCGTATTACATCACATAGGAACTGATTTGGTTAATAATTACCCACAATCAAAATTTTAATAATTAATTTATAATAATTATTACGTATAAATATACTTATTATAACCTGAAATCATGTATTACAATCATAGTATGTTGCTCTTAGTTATGGTCACCTGAACCATATTTTTTCTTTGAGTGTAAGTATTATATATTATAAGAGATTTATTAAATGGAAATAAAAAATAGCAATATTTTGTTTAAAAACAATAACACCATAATATTTCTCATTTAGTTTAAATATGATAAATATACGTTGTCAAGGCTTTTTTATTATATTTAGGATAATTCAAACTATTTGAAATATTAACTATTTAAATATATATGAGGGGATATCGGATCTTATTTATTGTTTTGATAACAAAAAACATATATTTACTTAAAATTAATCTTATAAACTATTTAAATATACATTGAGAATATCTTTATCTAAAATCTATTAACCAACCAAAAACAAGCCGGATTATTCATATTCTCTTCGGCACTAAGTAATGTCGCATAACGTCTATTCTCATCATAAGGTGTAGTTGCACACAATAGCTCGTGGGTATCATCATTTTTAAATATTACATGATCAGGAGTTTTACGACTGAAAACATCATAAGGCCATATCACTTGCCACCATTGACTAGGTTTTAAACCTGTACCAATCCAAAAATAAGCAGCTTGATGTTCTATATCAGCATATAAATATTTTAACGAAGCCCCATAACGACTGCCAAATGCCACTAAGCCCTTGTCATTGAAACTAATCTCCAAGTGACCATCTGAATCTGTTGAATTCTTAGTTTCACTCCAAGTTAAAGCTAAACGTCTATCATTATCAGGGCCATTATCACGAGGAGCATACAAATATTCCGAATGATGATAATTAAGCAGACCAGTCGTCTGTTTGGAAGATTCATATAACAAACGCAAGTCTTTGGGTAACTTAAAATAAAAACGTTCCAAACGTTTAGCTAAGGAACCTGCAGATATTCTCTTTTTATATAGAGCAGTAATTTGAAATGTTAAAAGTGGCATAAGAATTTCGGTTTGTTGTTGATTTTCTACCAAATATTTATTTAGAATACTTTGCAATGCGACTAATTGAATTTCTTCCTCATTTATTAACGATATTTCATTGATCAACTCTTTAGTTTCAATAAACAAATATACTTCATTTATAGATCTCTCCCATATAATTTGACTCACTCTTTTATCAGTCTCATGGAGATATTTTAAATCTTGTTTTAATTCTCTATTTGTTTGCAAAGCACTCATTAACAATGCCTCTTCCAGTTGTGGAGACATTATTTGTATAATCTTTTTTCTTATTTGATGTTTTAGTAAGGAAGAACACTGATCTTCTTCTCGGTTTGTTTGCGACATAAATTGGCCATATAATCCTATAAGACGTTTGGATTCCAGTTCGCAATCACTATTGGCTTGATGCCAAAATGTTTGTAAAGTATTTGACATTGTATGATTTTGTATACAAAATGTTAAATCTGTTGTTGTTTTTGTTTTGCCCACATTTTGTTGATAAGACTGTGAAACAAAAGCGCAAATTAATAAAAACGCGTAAAATGAGACGAAGTGTTTATGCTTGAGCAACATTATCGTTGAATAGATGAAATGAGACTGAAGATGAAAAGCTTTTAGGTGTAAAATATTTTGTGAAATCTTTTATATTTTATTAAAAAAAAGTATTATTTCTTCTCATCAAGTTTCATTTCATTTATAATGCTCTTTGTACTCATAAGATATTGTAAAGATAATTTTAAATGAAATAAAGAGTACATATGAAACTTGACTTTACTAGAAGAAATAACACTAGTAAGCAAAAAAACAAAAAAAAAAAATATCCTTCACTAAAGGTAGTTCTAAGAAAACTGTACCATGTATAACTACAATCAAATGATAAATGTTCCTAGCAGGGCGTATCTTGCAGAAGATATCGACGATATATTGGTTTAACTCACGACATTCTCGCTTGACATATAACTCATGTTGTCAAATCATATTATTACAGTCAGCGAAAATAGAGTAAGATGACAATATATGTGACTTTTAATCAAACTTGTCCTCAACATGCATTTTCATGACGACAAATTTTGATGAAAGTGTCGTTAATTAATATGTGGAATGCTGGCGTATGATATAAGATAGACTAGCTGTAGATAAGTACATAACATTAACTGAAGAAAACTGTGCTCCGATTAAAACTATTATGTTTGATCAATGATCAAATAAAGAAAGTGGATCTGTCGATTGACGCAATATAAAGAAATCTACGATGTGACAATGAAACATTTGATGAAAATTATAACTTTTGTTTAATGAAACTACAAATTCTTCACATAACACATTTCTTTTATTTTTTGTAAATGTATTATGCCGAGAACTTTTCATGTAGAACAAGATAGTTCTAAATTCTAAATCAGCAGTTTTAAAAGAATTTTGGTTGAAATATAGTATTTTTTTACCGCTTGTATGCTCCAAACTTCCAAAAGTATTAGAAGAATTTTCATTAAAATTCATTCTTAGAAGGAACTATTTTTTCGCTCTTTTATTCATCAAATCAAACTAACGTTGCTTTGTGTTCGCGAAAGAAGTTTCTTTATATTATAATTCACATTATATAACATTTTACATGACGTTTCAAATAGTCAAAGTTACAATGCGTAGCGCTTCCAACGCAATGTTAAAAGTGAAACGCAAAGCAAGGACTTGAGAAAACTCCTGCTACAAATAAGATTCTTAACATTAAAATAGTTTTTCTTATAGACTAAACTATAAACTAAACTACAGATTGGACTATAGAGAAAATATAGACTAGTTTAGTTTAAACTCTAGAGTAAGCAATAGACTATGTACTTAGTCATAGACTATATATAGAAAATGAACTAGTGTATACATATAGACTAAAGGCTAATCTAAGAATAAATTATAATATGGACTAGGTGATAATTAGTACATCATAGAATTCCTTAGACTAGACCCAAGAGTGAAGTATATACTACACTATAGAGTAGACTACAAACAAGAATATAGTTTAGACTTTAATTTATACTATTAACCAGATAATAGATTAGATTAGAATATACACCAAACTCTAAAATAGAAAATAGGACAGTCTTATGTATCCTTTTAACTGTAATCTAGTATTTGTATCATTAATTCCAAAATGTTTATAATAAATATTGTACATAAAAGTACGATTTTATTTTTATTTTTATATTATCTTATTTATGTTTATTTTATTAAATTCTATATCATATAAGTTATCTCTTACAATTTCTACATACATATCACCTTTTAATTTTAAAACTGTAGCTTTTGGATCAAATTCTGGATTGATTATAGTCTCCTGACATACTCGGATATAATGGTTCTTTAAAAGATAAGCCAAACCAATTTTGACTTTTAACAAACCCAAACGTGAACCAATACACTTGTGAGGACCCTCTCCAAAAGGCAAATAAGTCATAGGAGTTATGTGTTTTTTGTTAGCGGGACTAAAACGTTCTGGATAAAATTTGGTGGGATTTGGCCAGTACTACGATATAAAGAAATTTATTTTTATAAAAAGAATTTTAGCATAAAAAAATTATTCACCTTAGGATCATAATGTAAACCAAATACCGAAACATAAACAGGCATTTCACTACGCAATTTATAATCATAAAAGGGCTGTAAGGTAAAATCCTCCGATTTATTTGTTGGCAATTCATACATTCTCTCCAATATGGGTAGAACTGGATACAATCTTAAAGTTTCATCTATAACCATCTGAATGTATTCCATTTTATTAAGCGAATCATAGGATATTTCACCATTTTCACATAAAAATGCTTGTAAAATTTCTGCTCTTAATTTCTGTTGCACCTCTTGATCCTTAGCCAATTCGAGCAAAGAATTTGCTATAGTATTAGTAGAGGCATCAAAAGCTCCACCCACCAAAACACATGCTTGGGCAGTCATACTTTCAAAACAATGCAATACATTCCCACCGTTGACTTCAGCTTCTTGTTTCATTTTAACAAATACATCGATAAGATCATGACGTTTAGCACCCGTTTTTTCACGCTCCATTATAATATATTTTATAAATCGTCTCATAAAATTTTCTGTGGATCTGTAAAACACCCTTGGTCTTAAAAGACGGTTGAGTTTTGGTGCAAAAAACAATACTAAAAATTCCAATGCTCTGATTAAATTAAAATGAGTAAATTTAATAGCTTCCAAGTACATGACATCTTTAGCATTTTCAATGGCATTGGAAACAGTTCCCAATATAGTGGTGGTGATAGTGTCTGTCACATAGCGACCAAATAATTGCCTCAACTCTAGTTTAAAACATAATCCCTGTTTGCTGATATAATTCTCTAAGTTTTTACCAACATTTTGTACCAAAGGATACATAGATTTTAATTTAGCAGCAGAAAATATGGGACTTAATTTCAAGCGTACTTCTCTCCAATAGGTATATCTAGCAAAGACAAGATTCAAAGCCCCTAAAGGATCATGTCGTACATCACTGCGACAAGGGCGACTGCTAAAACTATTAAAATCTTTAATAAATATTGATTTAATTAATTCAGGTTCACGTATCAGCAAACAGGGCTGATATAGTCCATAAATTCCCACTACAGATGCATTTTGATATTTATCATCATTATAAATACTTCTCAGATGATAAGCAAAACTGGTTTTAAATCTTAAAAAATCAATTATATTACCACTTAGAATTCTACCCTTAACACTAGGTATTTGAGGGTAATGAGTCCAATAGCTAAAATTTCTAACAAAACAGAACAACAACACGGTTAAGAGAAAAATTAATATTGAAAAAATTAAAATTAACAACATTTTTTACGGCACGTCTGTTGTTTTTAAACTGTTAAATACTTTTAATACAAAACATTTATAAAATCGACAATTTTATTGTTTCAATAATAAATTGGTGCAATTTAATTTGCATGAGTAATTCTTACTTTTAAATTGAAGCTGAGAGATGCAAAGTCAGTAGGAATTTGAAATGGATTTCCACCTAATGATATGACAATAAAAACTTTTATTTTCATTTTAAACTGGTTAATTAATTAAATGACTGACATATTTTAATTATTGTACTTAATTAAATAAAAGTCAAACAATATTAACCCTTAAATGATTGGCGGATACATAAAAATTTATTTCAATGATAGTTATAATTACAAAAAAAAAACGTAAATTTTTTATAAATTCTTTAAGAGGCACACACACAGTGGAGCCAAAGGTAAAATTTTTGGTAATAAAGATGTATCTCTGAAATAACTGTTGAACTGAAATATGTAGAGGAGTAGTAGAGAAAGATCTAATTTTTCAAAAAGCTTATAAAAATAAAACTCATATTAGAAGTCTTTTTTCATTTTCTAAAACCATATTCCGTTTTAAAATCCTTTTAATTATATTATCTCCATTGCAATAACAAACTTATCTTTTTCACAAACTCAATTTACTTTCATAACTTCTTCGTTTTCAGGTATACTTTTCAATTTCATTTTAATTCTCATTTAGTTTATTGTATAGATTTGTTTATATTCATTATGTATGAATGTACTATATATGAAAACACGCTAATGTATATCTGTATGTGAAAAAATGAGAATATATGATAAAGGGATTTTGGTATTATATGTCTAAATTTGGCATCATAGAATAAAAACCTTAACCACAAGAACGATTATACAAAATCTCTCCAAAAACAAGTACATATATTTTAAATAAAAAGGTTTAAATATTTTATTAATAAAGTAAAATAGTAATTACTAAAATGTTGCTTCGCTGTTACATTGTAGTTTCCAATTTCAAAACGATGGCATATTCGACTATTGCTAGAGCCATTTTGATATTTGCAAACAAATGTGATAAACTTATACTCCTAATATATATTACACATAAGTTAAAATGGAATTATTGTATTACAAAATGTTATTATAATATGATATATAACAATGAACGATATTATTGAAATACATTTGACAAGGATGGAAAAGTTTATACCATAGTACTTTCTTGTAGATACTACATATTTAATTTTCAAAATTGCACAAGTTTAATTTCACAATTTAAATTCAAAATGAACTTTTTAAATGAAAACAATTTTCAAATGGAAATCTATGTTTTTTATTAACTTTGATATACATTTTTAATTGGTATTCAGGAACAATAAAAATGACATAAATATTATATTTTTAAAATATAAAATAATTATACTATTATAAATAATACAAGTTTCTATGGCCTGTAAATCAAATTGAAGTGTTAAAATTAAGGACATTATGCAATGAATTATATTTAAACAAAACAAAAAATGAAGTATTTAATTTTAAGAAATTTTTCTTGTAATTATAATATTTAATCTGATTAATGTCATTTAATAATTTGTTATCACTGTTAATCCTTCGTTTTGGATATATAAATTACATTCTATAATTTCTAGAATAAACAAAAAAAAAAAAACAAACAAACAAAAAATAGATATATATAATTATATAATTATGTACAATAATTTCTAATTATTAACTGTTTAACATACTATTTAATCTCAGATTATAGCTTTCATTATCAATTATTTTTATAGCAATTATTCAAAAATTAAATTATTTTTTAAAATTTGTACACAAATTATCTTTTACAAACTTCAAATATATTCCTCCATTAATATTTAAAACTATACTTTTAGCATCAAATTCTCGGTTAAGTACAGTCTTTGAACCTTAAAAACCCCTCTTTCGAAAATTACTTTAACGGTTATAAATTCCATAAAAATGTTAATATTAATTCAATATTCGATACATATAACATTTATTTAAATGACAGTTCAAAATTTCATGAATATCGATCCATAATTGACTATAGCTCCCATATAAGACCCAATTGTATATAATACAATTATAAGTCCATAATTGGCTCCTTCCCGAATTTTAATACTCAGAGGCAATGGTGTAGGTTATTATATAGTCGGGCTTGACCAACGATACCCTTTTCTTACGTTTTTATTATTATTTATTATTTATTATTTTTTTTTTTTTGCTTTTATCAAAATTATTCTGTTATAATTTGTTAAGTTATATAGTTCTCGATTGAAAATAAATCATAATATAAAAAATATGTTTTTGTGGTAATTGTATTTTTAATTAACTGGAACAAAAAAGTTGCAACGAGTTTCAATTAAAAAAATCGATAGTTATATAAAATAATATCGATAAAATTATATAGAGAATTTTAGAAAAAATATCCGGTATCACATATTAGCATTTTTTAAAGAATTGTTTTCATAATTTAAGATAATGGCTGAAAATTTGTTACGCAAGTGCTACACTAAGATAGGTGTGAAAAATTGCCACGCCTACTTTAAAAAATCTCTTATTTTAATAAAATTTATAAAAATATGAAGAAAATTTATAAAAATAAAAGAAATGTTTACAACCGTATCTACTAACAGAATTTCAGACCAATATCTAATAAAATGGATATTTGTTTTTCAGTTTTTATTTTTTTTTTTTGTTTTCATAGAAATTTCAGCCGTTTGAAAATGGGTCATTTAACAAAATGTATCTTTTAGATTTTTTCATTTTGAAATATAATTTTGAATTAAGTTTATTTACATAATTCACTTGCACAGTTATTACTAGTTAATATTTACATACTTAAATACTTAAGAGTGGCTTTGTACTTTGTATAATGGAATTATATCATTAAATACATTATTTGACTTTGCACACACACTCATACAAACATACATACATGCAATAAACATATTAATATAATTAGTAAATGTGTTGATATATTGTTAGTTTGTATTTACATAACAGATTTGTTATATTTATTTAGGCTTCTATGTATGTAAATTTGTTAGTATGTATGTGTATAAATATGTCTTTGTGTTTGTGACAATTTTAAATTTGAATATTAAATAACCTTAAGGTGTTTGTTTGAATGTCATACAACTGATGTTTATTTACCTTTTGATAGAAGAAGATTTTGTAGACATGAGGAAGAAAACACTTTATTAGAATAAACATGTTGTTTGTACACGAACTAATTTACGTGAAGAAGGTCACAAGTAAAATAATAAATTTTTAGAAATGCTATAAATAATCGTAAAATCAAAAATTGTGAATTGTTTTTATTGCTTTTCCGCATTCGTAATTTTGTACAAAATTTCAATTTTTTTGCAGAAAATGTATTTCAGGAAGACTTGAAGGTATCTTTATTTAGAATTCTTTGGTATATTTTTGAAAGAAATCATACAAGTAGTTTTCAAGTTATGTTTCATTATATTGTGCAAATCGCCATGTATCGCGAAAACTAAAGTCAATTCAATTAACTGTATGCCAATAAGTATTTTTTTAAGAATAAACTAAATTACTTTAAATATCTATTTAAACCATTTTACACGAAATTATAATTGTCTGTTATGATCTTCTTATATTTAAATAAATATTTATAAATGAATTTATATACAAAAGGTCAAAACTATTTATATTAATTATTTATTATTGCTACTCATTTAACATATGAACTCAATTTCAAATAAATAACATTATTTCAATACGAAATAGTTTAATTAGCTTTAAGCAATAATTTTAATGGATATTTTGAACATTTTAACAAAACAGTTGGGAGTTGTTAAACTTTAGATATATCTTAATGTAAATATTTAATCATATCAATTAAAAACTTATAACAAAATATTTATATCTTAATAATAAATATATCGATATTGCTAAACAGTTTAACTGAACCTTTTTTAAGAATTTTAATAAACAGAAAATTCTCTATACAAATCAAAAACCACTACAGTATTGTCGTTACAAACATAAATTTGAACTTAAAATTCAATTACTATTTCGAATAATGCATTGATTTTACAAACACACACACACACACATACATATATATACACACATACATAGTATGCTTGCTTCTGACAATTGTTGTATTTTATTCTTAATAGAAATTTATATACAGAAGAAGAAATTACACATATTTTTATAGTAAACTCGTAGATACAAAACTAAGTATATATGTATGTATGTGTTTCAACAAGTTTACAAGTACTTTATACTGAAATTGGTTAATAGTAAATTTAGTTAAGTACTTGATTCTTACTTCTTTAGACATGTACTTTACAATACATTCATATTGAAAGATTAATATTAACTATTTAACTATTTGAAAAGCATATTATCAAATGAAAATATAATTAAAATACATAAGTAATTATAAATGATTTTTATGTATTTTTTGGTTTTTTTATTTTTAATATAAAAGCCAATTGATTATAAAGAATTTTACAATCTTTAAAGTTTAATTTAGTTTCTTAAAATTTAATAAAAATAAAAATCACAAGAGTTATTCAAAGCGGTTAAAAAATATTCACGCATAAAATTTAAATTTTAGATTTTTGACTTTTCGGCATTGAAATTGAAATTGATCGAATAAAATTTCCCAACTTTTTTGTTTCTAGTTAGTTAGAAAAGCGTTAAGAGCAAATGTATGTTTTGCTGTTCTTTCGAGATTTTTATTAATAATAAATAATACTAAAATCAGTTTTTTAATATCATTTACTTAATTTTAGTTAAAAAACTATCGTCATACATTTCAAAATTTTCGTTTTTTTTCACATAAATTAAAAGATTGAAATAATTTGAAGCATTTACATATGTATATGTACTAGTGTGTACTGTAAATTTTACAAAAGTGAATAATAATTTATACGTCATCACTTTATTTGGACTTGAAGACGTTTTATTAAATCTTTAGAAATGTGTCCATAAATGTTTCTAGTCAAAAATCTCTCAAAACTGTGTTTACAAATTGCATTTATAATATATAAAAAAACGTTTGTGTAGTATATGTTTAATAATTTAACAAACATTTTTCAAAATGAACAATATTTAAAAATTTAAATCAATTACTCTTGTCAAATCAAAAATGTTGTTACTAGTAATTTATTTTTTCCATTTTTATAATTTTTTTCCTCTTGTTTTTTGAGTTATAGCTAATAACCCATATTTACTAGTTTTTCTTGGATTTTCGTTTTATATTGGACACTCAAATATATTTCACTGTGGGATATGACTTCGTCAAGAAGATGCTGTGCACTTAACTCATATTGTTTATACAATATTTGTGCTTTTGATAAATATCGAAAACTTATATCGATCTTTGTGAAAACTTCGTATCATTTAGAACCTGTAACTTCTGTGTTGTGAAACTCTGGAAATCGACATAGATGGTCATATTCTAACTTATCTTCTACTCAATGACCCCAATTTATAAAATTCCATGCTTGAACAAATGTTTCAAAATGATTTCGATTCTTAGCCAAAAAAAATGATTTCGATTCTTAGCCAAAAAAAAAAAAAAAAGTTCATAATTTATGCAAAAACTTCAGAAAATGATCTGATCTTGTTCAATTTCACTAGTTATATATACCCTTTACACCTGTGCTATTTCATAGTATTATAATCGGACTTGCATTATACAAATGTATCTTAAAGTTTGGGTCACCTAACTTTAACATCACTAAAGTAGTAGCGAGTAAAATGCTAATATTTATATTAATTTAATTTTATGTTTTATAAACTTTTTTCTACTTTTTATCACAAACTTAATAATTTCTTTTAGCCCCCACAGTATTATAATTTACTAATAAATCCTTTTGTAAGTTTCACCAAAAATTTATGAAATTATGTAAATTTTTATTTCGTTGCCCATAAAATGAAATAACAAGAACAAACAACAGTTCCCAGTTTTTGTATACAAACAGGCGCCTGGCCAAACATTTTCTATAGAATTCATTTACAACAAAATATTTTTACAATTGAATGAATACATGCAACGTGTTTATATTTTCGTATTAAAAAAAAATAATAAATTTTCTTAAAAATGAAAAAAAAAAAAAACGAAATGGAATGGAATGGAATCAATTGTTGAGAGTGTGGTTGTATGCCACATTTATTGTTACCATTTATAGTACTTTAGATGGTTGTACAGTTGCTGACTCCTCCAGTGTTAACAAAACATTATTGAGGTGTTAATATGCAAATTACTATTTTATATGGAAATTTTGCTAAAGATAAATAAAAACGGCAGCCAACATTGAAATGGAAACAACAAAGAAAATTCAATGAACTTTTTTTTTATTTTTATTTGAATATTTTTAACATATACCTACATACAAATACATTCATTTGTCATCGTAACATAAATAAAAATCGTATAAATAAATTGTTTTGTAATAAATGTTGGTAAATTTTAAAATTTTCAAAAAAGAGAAAATTCACAAATATTTGAGAATTAAATTCAGTTTATATTACAGTTTTTGGCTGCTTTAAAATTTCCCCATAGAATTATTTAGACAATTTATGTTTGGAATTAAAATCCATTGTAAATCTTATTGATTTTTTTATTTTTTATTTTTTTGAGGCTTACGCGTCTCGCCGGTAACTTAAACAAATCCCCATTTTACCAACTGTTGACGCAATTAAAGTGAATGTAAATGATAGAAAAGAAAAACGTAATAACAACCATAACAACAATATTATTATGTAATGGAAACAGATTAAAAAAATAAAATAAAAAGAAAATATCATAATATTTAAACACTTAAGAATTACTTCTTTAGCAAATTGTAGCTGTCATTGATGAAAATTAAGTGATTCAGTTTTTTATACTTCTGCTTAAATTCCAATCCCCTTTTTTTATTATGGTATATTTCATGATGATTATAATGTCATTGGGTGCTTAAAGAAAAAAAAAACGCAAAGTGAAATCGTCTCGAGATCCTAATTAGGTTGTTAAAAATCTATTACAAGGATATTTTCAGTTCATATTACATATCTACAAAGATTTTTCTACAACATAAAGAGCATTAATTAAAATTTTATTCTCTCTTCTATCACTTAAATCATATGTGGGAACTTTTTAAACAATTTTTTATTGATAACAGAACAAACTAATTGATTCATAGAATTCCATAATTGAAACTTTTTACTATGATTTCTTTTTCTCTAAAACTTTTTCCATAAAAGTAAGGTAATGAAATTGAATCCTTTAATAATCCAACAATTTACTTTCAATTAAATCTTATAAAGATTGAAATTATGCTTCTTACTCTTTTAAAATGAATTTGTATGAAAAAGATTTTCTTAATCAAGATATTCGGAAAAGTTTTAAATCCGAAAAAAAATCGAACGAAAATCACATCATATTCATGCGTACCAGTAAATAAATACATTCGTAATGAAAATAGCTTCCAAGCAATCAATATATTTAGCTTGGAATACATGTATGTATGTATGTATGTATGTATGTATATATAAGGTATACTTATTTACATGTGTCTCTTAATTTCATACACATGTACATATATACATACTTAATAAAGATTATGAAAATAATTATTGTATTAACGCAAACAGAAATTTAACAGAACTGGGATGCGTATGAGTTATTTTAATATAATCAAAATATTTTACCGCACATTAGGACCAAATGCAAAATAAATGGCATTAAATCTGAATTTTTGAAACCACTGAACCGATTTAAATGAACATCGATAGATGAGGAGTTCGGCTTTACAAATAGTGTTGTCTAGAATGTGCAGCTGGATCACAAACGACGCTACAGTGGTCCAAAATTGACCGCCTCTGGGGTGAAAAACATATCAAAATTATAGCTTTTTCAAATATCAATCGATTTTAAAGAAACACAAGTTTCTAAATAAAATTCTAAAAAATACATAACTTTTATAAATCTAAATATTTTTAAAAAATACGTTGAATCTCTAAATTTTTTTGCATTATGATAATAAAATATTTTTAAATATCTCAATTTAATAGCAAGAAAAAAATATCAAATTCACAATTACAAAACAACAATTTTTTGACAAAAAAATACCATTAATATTTTATTTTTTTAATTTTATTAAAGAGGTCTAATATATTTTGTATATTTTGAAAGTCTGGAAAATTTCGAAATATTAATTCTACATCCAGCAGTGGTAATAAAATTGATACATTTTTTATGAAAAATCAACTATTTGAGTCTTTACAAAAATGTCATATTGGATATTTGATTGAATAATAGTATTGTTTTTTTTACAACAAATTTGTCTTTATGATCAAAGAATAGAAATTTTCGTTTCAAAATATTATTGGAAAAAGCTCATAAATTCTTATTTTATAAATGCTGATACAATATCCTTAAATGCATAACCATTATATGTTTATTTCGTACTGTTCACTGGACATATTTGATTTTAATCATTTTCCAAATATTAATAACTTTTATGAATTACTGCACTATTATACAGTACATTTGATTGGGATTTTAAATTTGTTTAATTTTTTTCTTTCAGATCGTTTCTTTAAGATTTATACCTATAACCTCTCATCAGTTTAATTTCAGTGCATACTTTTAGGAGGAATATATAATGTAAAAGTCATATAAGAAACCCAATTTTTAAATAATTTCAAACAAATATCCTTACCTAATCTCTAACAAATATAAGATTAAAAAAAATAATAAAATAAAAATGTGTTAAACGTGAAGAATATTGGAAGAAATAATAGTTTTTATAATGTTTGTTAGGGTCGGATTTTTCTAAAAAAAAGTACCTAAAATATGATTTTTTAAATGTTATATTTAAATGTCTAATTTAATAGATGTGTTGATTTAAAATGAGCTCCAGGTGTAAATTTTAAAAAATATGTAATATGCACCTATTTTTCTTGCATTTTATGCTTAAATAAATAAAAATTTCTAAAAGTATATTTTAGAGACTTTTTTGATTTAATTTTTTTAGTAAGCCAGTTATTTAAATAAATTTTTCATAATTAATATTAATTTTTGCTGAAACATTTTTTTAATATAAATATTTGCATTTTTTTAAATAAATCAATTTTCTATAGTTAATGCGATTAAGCTTAATACTTAATATGTAGATATAATTATACAATTTAAAAGATTTCTTGTTCTTTAATTTTCTATGATTTCCTTTAAGGTCTCTTTTACGATTCATACCTTTTTTTGCTACATTTTTGTCTTGTTTTCCTTTTTTCTTTTCCTTTTACATCATTAATAACAACCATTCTCTATAAATGTGTTATATTTTTTAGTTTGCTACACAATTTATTTAAATCTAAATGTATTTTTTTTTTCTGTTGTTCCTCGATTTTATTCTACATTATTTGTAAGGTTTTATTGTCATAAATATTTCGTTAGTCGTTATGTTAAATTTTATTCTTCCATTTCCGTTTGTGTGTTTTTGTATTTAACTTCCGTCATTTTGGTATATTTAGAGTTTTGTTTAGTATATTTACCATTTAAATACACATACATATATAAACATACACCTACTTATTTACGTATTTGTATAAATATGTACGTGATATTTTTCTTTTATATTTATGTTTTTTTGTGGTTCACCTGGGATTTTATTGTTGTGAGTGTGAGTATATTAAATATAAACAAATATATATATGAGTGTATTTGTATGTTCAAATAGACATTTAAAATGAAACAATTTACAAATTTATAGTGTTAATTTTAAATTTTATTAGGAAAATTTAATATATGTACATACATATGTAATTAAAAAATAAAATTATAATAACTAATTTATTTTTTAATTTTAATGAACAATCGTAAATATTATAAAGATTTATTTGTTTAAATTCTGTTTTTGTTTTTAATTCAGCAACTCAATTAATTAAATGCAGATGCACATTGTGGCCAATCGCAAACACTTTTGGAATAAAACAATATTTTTTATAGATACGACTAAACTCCTAAAATTGAAATGATAAATAGATTTACAATTAAATCTTACTATTTTCAACATTTTCCACCAATCAAAGAAATCAAATTTTTAACCGATTAAATGATATTTTTATTCATTATTTAAAAAGTCACGCTTTGAAATTCTTGAACAATTATTCGTATTAAATTGTTCGAATTATTCTAACTAACATTATTCGAATAAAATAACACTAGTATTTTTTATGTGGCTATTAATTAAATATCACCAATTTTCAAAAATCGTTACACAAACTGTAATAGAAATAGTTATCAGACATCCTCCTCAACTTAGAAACACTTTCTAAGTCGATCAAACGATATCTGTCCGTCAGTTTGATTGTACATATAAACACTGAGCACAAAGTGCAGGATGCAATTTTGAAGACAATTCAATAACATTTGGCACATGCGACTTTTATGTTGCATGTGCCAAATGGATGGAATCTATTGATCGGTTCATTGTTTCACCTAGATCTACACAAATGGATTTTGAACTTTCAAAAATGTCTTTTAAATGAAATTCGGCAAAAAGAATTTCTGTTCTGAGATTTTTTTATTTTTGAAATCAATATGGCGGCCTGTGTTTTGTAATTTGTTTGCTTCATTTTTTTTGTATACTTTTAAATTATTGCATCTCTCTCCTCTTTTTTTATAACATGAATTGTTTTTGTTTTTTTGTAAACAAACATAGTGGAGTGCCATAATTAACATTGAAATATCAGAATACAATACAAAATACAAAGGTTTTTTTTTTTTTGGTGTCTTAAATGTTGCAGAGTTGTCATTAACTTTTTAATCTACCTTGGCTCCCATATAACCTCTGTTTTTCCGAAAATCACTTTAAGCGTGCATAAATCTCGTACAAAATGTTACGAATCAAGTTTAAATTCGACACAAATAGTTCAATGTTAGTAAATACAAATAATATTTTAATTTAGAAATCTCCATAATTTAGTTCCAATAAGAATTCACTTCTGGGAATTTACCTAATACATGAAAATATGCATCCTAGAATATTAAGTACCTGACATGTATTGGGTTATTAAGCTTATTTAATGAATTTTTTTTTTAACTTTTAGGCTGCGATGAGAACAGGAATTAGTGTCAGACTCGATCTACATCTTTTCATAATATAATTTTCATTAATTAATGTAAGAAATATCAATGTGATTTATTAATAAAGAAAGGTGGAACTTTTCAAGAATTTCTACATATTTATTAAAACCATTTTCAAATATCCTTATAATTATTTTTGAATCCTTTTCCTTGAAATATGTACGCAAAAGAATAAACGTAACAAATCTGAAAAAAGTGATAAGTACTAATAATTTGAAAACTGCATGATTGTTTTGGTATATACCGAATTAAATTATAAATTGTACATGTTTCAAAAAACTTTTTCCTCATAAAAAAAGTCGAGAGACCAAGAAGAAACAACCGCGGTTTCACCTCCGGAATGACAATCTTTTATGATGATAGGTTATATAATAAGAAGTTCAATAATTCTTGCTAATTATGCTTCGAGTATATCTACTTTTCTTTCAAGCACTTAACATAAACTTTTGAAATCGCACTTTGTACATGTTAGATGTTTTTTTCAACTAACTGGAAATATCAACTTTACACCTCAGCTGTAACCTACATCGGCAATGTTATCATATTATAGTCTCTTATAGCATCCGAGAAGTAACTTAAGAGATATTCAATTTAATACCAACAATTTAGCACCTATTTGCGGCGGATTACATTTTCTTCGAAAGTCGAAATCAACCTTTATTGGGTAAAATCTTGTTCTGGTGGGTTGTAGATTCAAGTCGATTAACCGCCTTCGGTTTGTCGCGATTAATTTTGGTCGATTACTTGTTCGAATAATTGGAAAACTGTCTAATTTTCCGATAACGAATAAAACCGAATAATTAAGATCTAGTAATAACTAATAAATGTTTGTTATTTTAAAATTCAAATTTAGTCAACAATCATTTCTAAATTGTATAATAGATATCTCACCACCAAAAAAAGGGCCCACTAAACACAATTTCAGTGTTTCATAGGACGAGAGG